>JAOTBA010031852.1:0-16502 GCA_025629845.1 Erythroxylum squamatum
ATTGCAACTTAAATCCTTCACGCTGGTCCTCCTCTCTTGTTGTGCGTCCCTTTTCCTCATGCTTGTGGACTTATTTACGTCAGTTTTCACAAATTTACTGCTCTCAAATGACAGCTCCAAAAATTCTGAAACTTGGTGGAAACATTCTTCACTGAGTAAAGATTATGCCTGTCAAATCTTAGAATTTTCTAATGCACCAATCATGAGATAAAAATTCCCAAAGGTCCAAAGTTCAAATCTGCCAGAAACTGAAAAACAATGTTAATTTCAACCTATTAAGGACTTTTTTGTATTTTATGTGTCTAAAGTTATAATAATTATGAAACATGATGAATAGGCCATAGATATCCATAAAACACATGCAAGATTCTAAATATAAGGTTCTAAAAACATATAAAAATATGATTGCATCATGCAGGTTGAAGGGAAAGTTGACATAAATTTGCATAAAAGGAAAAGAAAAAAGAAAGAAAGGTGGTGACTAAAGGTGTCACCATCGTGACAAAGCTTGACACGATATCGTGACATGTTAAGTCACGGTGACTAAACTTATCACCACCATGACCACCTTATGCACACTCGTGTAAATTCTTATGTACTCCTTAATCCGTCTGTTTTATTACATGGAAGCTCTAGGTTAAAGGGGCATTGAAACCTAAACCTAGACGAGGCTACAAATAGAAAGGATAGGAGGGTGGCAGCGAAATCTTTCATTCACTTTTCATTCTTCACTGAACACAGACAGATAAATTCTGGAAGAGATGGATATAGAGAAAGAAGGGAAGACGAGAAGAGAAATAGAGAGAGTCAGTAAAGAAGAAGAGTAATAGAGGTTAAGGCAGTAGGAGCATTCAATTGTATTGATGAAAATCAACTAGAAGCAAAAGGCGAATGCTAATGCAGAAGGATTGAGAGTTATAGGAGACCATCGTGACTCATTCATATGACAACCTTTGTTTGCTTACTATGTTCCTTATTTGTTGCATTGTTCTCTATTGTTTACTGGATTTCTTATTTTGTTAGCTTAACCGAACCCATACTCTGTTGCTTTTGATAATTTATCTTGGTTATTTACTTGGTTTACTGCTTAAATACTTCACTTATACTAATAAAGATGGGATTGAAGTGTTTAATGATAATAAATCTTGTGACATCCTTGATGGGCTGATCTCTTTTCTTGAGAATTAATGTAGTTAATTGATTCGACTCTGCATGATTGAGTTATAGTTTTGTTGTCTTATTACTGTGATTTTTGAGCTGAATGGATGTAAAAAAATGACCAAATTTTGCATTATTTTTAGTATTAAATGAAGGACTAAGAGGAGAAATTTAATATGGATCGAAAAACTATGGACGCTTAGGTTAAGAACTAGAAATATATTAACTTAAGTGGTAATTAATAGTAGAGTTTCCATAATTAATTCAGATAATAACTTGATGGATACGAAAGTTAGATTAGTTCATTATTCTAGTTGATTTAGAACCCAACTGTTAATTTTAACAAGATAACTATCCAATCATTTATCTTAATCATACATAGAAGATTAAATTAGCGAAATTAATGACCAGCTTTTTTCCAGTACATTGTAATTTAACCTTAAGTGAAATGTTTTCCTCTTCAAGACGTTGAACATATATTTGTATTAGGGCCAAACCCAAGACCTTTGATCTTTCTGAATCGTGTACCATACACGTAGTTGCAAATTTCTTCTACATTTTCCTCGTTCCTTTCAAACATTTATGCTTATAACAACTTTTGCATCTTATTCTAAAATTAAAAAATAGAACCGATATTCAATGAAAATAATTTTAGTTAGTAGTAGTTATATAAATAAACCTAAAATTAAAAAAAATTATATTTACATAGTATTTTGCACATCTTCTGACATCCACCCTTTACCTTCCTTATAATAAGTGAGTTTGAAGAGTGTGATCCTAGTAAACTCTTGTCCATGTAATTTGTTCTCACTATATTTTTTGAAAAAATTACAATGCACAATAAATAATATAGTGTTTATTGATATAATTATAACTTGTAAAAAAAGATCTTACATATTCATTTAAGACGACAACAAATGGTCTAGAGCCTTGATTGTGAAGAGTTTTCATTTTTTCTTTGTTGACTTTGGCTTTCTCACATTTTTCCTAAACAAAGAAAAAAAGATAGTAACTAAATCATCTAACAAGATGAATGGAAGTAAATGTGAAGGGAAAGAAAACAAACCTAAACTTTGTGAGAGGCCCAATAATCACACAATTTATTTAATTTTCTGGATACATCATTTTTGGAACATGTCTCCTTGCCTTCATATCATAAGGAAAAGATTTGTAATACTGATCCAACCTATAATGACGATCCATGGTCCTTTGTTTTAATGACAAAGTTACACATTTTGAAACATCAGTGTTATCGATATCGACGATATTCAATTTCATCTGTGAATAATAAGAAAAAGTGTAATTGATCTTAAAATAAGTAAAACAATATTGCATATAGTTAAATTAATTGAAAAATTACTGAAACGTTATCCAAAGCATTTTCAAACAAGTTGTCTTCCTTTAAATCCTTAGTATGCTTCAGACAAGGTAATTCTATTTTCATAATTATCCCCAACTCATTTGACAATTTTGTTGATTAGATCTTTTCTAGAGGACGACCTTTCCAAGTATCAACATGTACTGAAAACTTGTTGTTTATTGCAGCATACATTCGTTGCAACTCACAACCTCTAGTTTTACCTCTACCTCTTTTTCTGATGTTAACATTAGAACCTGAAAACAAATGAATAATGATAAGAAAATCTGCATTAAATATATAAATATATATTTGAACATAAGTCTGTTTTAAAGTGTAAAAAATTAACAAACCTACAGATCCCTTTGTACTAGTTGATTCAGTATTGGTTAAGGAAGAATGAGGTTGTTGCTGACTTGCTTCATTGGAGGATGAGGTTGAATGTTCTTGCTAGCTAGGAATTGATTAATCAGATTATTGTTAGGTAGGAACAATTTTGATACCTATCACCTTCTTCCCTTTGTTTCTACCAGGTGGCATTACCGTCCTTCCAAAATATAACACTGTCATACTTACAAGCATGTATTGATATATATATATTCTAATCCAAGGTCCCTTAAAAATTTCTTTGCTTTGTGTCCAATAGGTAACGCATCATTGATTAAGTCAATTAACAGGTCAAAAGATTTGTTACTCTATTTATTATAAACCTTCAAATACAACAACTTCACAACAAAAGATAGCTATGAGACTTTTGAGCACCCTAGATATAACTTTTTTTCTTAAGTAACTTTCAATAACTTCCTAAAATTATCTTCTATAATACTACCAATTATGTTAGAAAAACCAATATCATTCATAGTCTCCATATAATTTCCATAATCCTCTAATATCTTTCGCATCCCATCATCATTAATATCACAATCTTCTACATCATTATTGTTACTACAATCAACACTTGTATCAACGCTTCTACTACCACTTGCTTCTGAACGTTTGTCATAATAAATCCATGGAGTATATAAGTACATGGTCTACTAAGTACTTTAATAAATCCATGGAGTATATAAAAACATGGTCTACTAAGTACTTTAAAGTTCAATGTAATTGTTAACTCCATGGTCTACTAAGTACTTTAACAATTACATTGAACGTTTGTCATAATAAATCCAAGGAGTTACATGAAACTCTTAACTCCTTCAAAGTACTTAGTAGACCATTTCTGATGAGACATTGAACTTTAGTCCTTGTTGCTATATAATTAAAAGTAAATTTTTTAATTAATAAATGCAATTTAAGTTCTAAAAGTGGTCATACTGAGTTTTAATTCAAACAAATAATGAAATCAATATAACTTAACATAATGATAAATACAAGTTTGGTCTTCATAAATCTAGCTAAAACAACTAAATTAAGTTATAAATAGTTAATTATCACTAGTAAAATATATAATATGAACAATTAGTAAAACTCCCTCTAAAGCCATTTTCATAAGAAAAGTACCTATTAGCTAGACATATTTCAAACACTTTAATATGATTATACAAAGGCATCTTACCATACAATAACTCAAACGAGGATTTTTCCTTTTAGTCTTAATTAGTGTTTGCTTAATAAGATAACACGTAACTAACACACATTCACCCTAAAAATCTAAAGGGAGATTAGCCCCAAAATTTTGTTGGATATGGCCCCTACAAATCAAAATGAATTAAATCAAATGGACTGGGTACTTTGTTATTACTCAAAAGAAAATGGTTCTCGAATTTGTTTAGCACGACAACAAGCATCACATGATTGACAACTGCACTAGATAGATAAGATAGATGATGACTTGATGGATGCCCCATATGATGAAGCCATAATAACAACTTTATAAGTCTCTCGAGCAAAACTTTATCGAACACTTGATAGGATGAATCATCCCTAACTAATAATAAAAGCGCAGACAATTAACACATTCTGGATTAACATCAACCCATTATGTCATAATGAAGCAGAGTAGTGGCAATTTTCGCAAACAAATGAAACAATATTTGAAAACAAGAGGGACAAAGAAGAATAGAAAAACATAATGGACCCATAGAATAAAAGAAGAATAAAAAAACAATACATAAGGTGGACGACTTACCTGGACAGATGAACAACTAGAAAAAACCACAACAGCCAATGAAGATTGACCACATGCGAGGCTTCTTCAACACAAAGACTAGAGGGAGAATAGACGAAAATGATGAAGAGTTAAAGATGAAGATCTTTGGATTTAAAAATGAAACAAAAATGACTTCGTTTGTTATTGAACAGACGATGCAGTCTTTGTTAATAATTGAAGAGTATGATAAATGTTTAGTGATGATTTAAGAAAACATCGCCAAATGAAGACCTTTGGAGACGAATTAAGAGAAACAACACCTAGCAAAGTCAACAAAAGGCGGCGACGAATTCAGAGAAACATCACCAAAACGTTAACATTTGATAACAAAATAAAAAACACATTGCCAAAAGGTCAACATTTGGCAACGAATTAAAAGAATTGTCACCAAAAAGGCTCACATTTGGCCACGATTTTAGGAAACATCGCCAAATGTTATCATATATATTTATACATTTAACAAAATTTTATGTAAATAATAAGTATAAAACTATGTAATTTTAATTAATTTTGTGTTTTTAGTTTTTTAATTTTTTGAAATGACATTGTTGTTGGCTAAATTTATTTTTAGACTTACAATTTTTGTCAAAAAATATTAAATTTGATTTTTAAGAATATGATATTTATATTTAATATTGATTTCCATTTAATGAATAGATAATAATTATAATTAGTATAATGATTTATGAATGTGTGGATAATAGATAAATTTTCTCATATCTTAGTTATCATATTATTTTATTTAATCATAATTCTCTATTTATTATATATAGATTCTATGCTATTATATATAATTTCTATAATATATAGAGTATAATAAATAGGAGTAGGGTTTGGCAACGAATTATAAAAGTGGTCATAAAAGTTTCACAATTTTGTAACGATTTTTGTATTCGTCACCAAAGGTGAAGCCAAAACTACATCATTTTATGAAATTGAAAACCTAATTACCTAAACATAGGACATAAATTGAAAACCTTCCCCATAGAAAGAGTCTTCAGATGCTAGTTAAGTTGCCAAGTATAGGTCCTCTGTTTTGCTTCTCACCTTTCTTCTTCTTCTTACCTTTAGTCGTTGTTCTACAATAGGTAGTCATTAGCTTTCTCGTGGAGGAGCCAAAGATCACTCTCGTCCCAGGTGAAAGCTAACCTTAAGGTATAAAATTACTTGATTCTTTTGTACTAACTCAATGTAGTCTTGCTTAATCCAGATTTCCAATTATTAGGTTCTTGTTTTGAAGAGATAGCTTTGATTCGTGGTCTTCATCAAACTTTTTACATAAGTCTTCCTTCTTTGTAAATTTGTTCTTAACTTCTCTAAAGTTAATCTGTTCATCTGCTTGGATTTCTTGCATTGGTTTTCTATATGACTTTTGCATCTTATTGATAGTACGTTTTGAATTCCATCACAATAGCTCTCTTCATATCTGATGAGGGGCTCGAAGAACCCAAGTATTTTTATTAGAAAAGTGACTTTAGAGGAAAGCACACTTAATTATGCATCCCTTAAATATAGTACATACACAGTTACTATTTTCAACCTTATCAAATAACATTGTTAGAATGTTGGAACAATCAAATAAGAAGTCTTTTCTTCTTAAAGATGTCATATCCCTTATTAATATGTGGCATGTGGTCTGGGTTTTATTTATATTTAAAGGTGAGTGGCAAACATAGAATGTGCTTGTGCATGTGATTTTTAGCTAGTTGAAAAATTAAGTTCCGATGATCTTTACTTATTTTATGAATATTTTGTTAATTACATATAATTTTTCATTTCCTTGATAAATTGTGCAATCTACTTCGATATTGATTATGATTATGACTTGCTTTTGTTTATATTGACTTTTTAGGAAAAAAAATTGTTAGCATAAATCCATTGCAAAATTTCGACGTGGCAGATAGTTTCCAATGGTGGAAATGAGCTCTGATAGGAGGAATGTGGCAAATTCTTCTTGATGAAGAACAAATCGCTGCACAACAAAATATCCTCATCAAAGTTTAATCACTGGTTACCTTCAATGGTCGATCTTCTTCTTTAAGGCTTTTAGTATCATCTGAATTAGCTCTCGTTCTTTTTTATTTGTATCTCATTTTCCGTTAGGAAGCTATTAGATGAATTTGTGATTGTATACACTATGTGTTGTGTAAAGCTTCCTTGAATCTTCAAGAGAACATAGATAAAAATGAAGGTGCTGTCAATGTCCTAATGATTTGCACAAGATTAAGGAAATCAATTGTTTTGGAATAGTAGTCGATTGCTAAAACTATGTCTGTTTATTGTGACAATGATGGAGCCATTCAATTGGGTATGTATATATTTGAATTTGGGTTCCTTATATCGTTTGATTTAGCTTTTTATGCTTTTAGGATTTATTTTGAAGTATTGTGAAGAAATTAGAGTGATTATTCTATGTTGTTTGTTCCTTAGGTGAAATGCATGATACATGTAGTTCATCTAATTTAGTGATCCATACTTTAACTAGGAAATCGTTCTCTGTATCATTTATTAGTTTAGTTAAAGCCAAGAAGTTGTTAGAAGAGGGTGTCAATAAACTAACTCCTACGGGAAGTATTTTGTTTATTTCAATTGATACCTTTAAGCGTGTAAGTAGCCTTCTTGGGAATCCAATCATAGGGAACCCTTTTATCTTATCTACCGAGTCTTATGTCACTTGGAATCAAAAAAATAATCATTTCTTTTTCTTTTCTGTGGAATAGACATGAAACTTTATTTATTATTTGTTTTTAAAAATTGTTAAACTTCTAATTAAAATATTTTTTTACAAAGTTAAAAAAGAAATATATTGATTTAGCAAAAGTTATCTCACCGTTTAAACTTGACCTAAGAAAAGAAGTTAGTAATTAGATGAAGAAGAAGTAAGGAAGGAAGAACCTAACAAATTCCAATTGATCTTTCTAATCTGTCTCATTTTCCCATTGTCATTTTTTTGATCTTCCATATGCATATCCTCAATCAATTCCAAATCATTGGTTCCTAATCATCATGACATTCTGAGTTAATATCACAGACATATTCTCATGCTAAATCATAACTCTAATCACCTCAATTAAACAATCATGTTCAATTCCTAGTTCAACCTTTCAATTCCCCTATACTTGCACTCATTAAATCTTGTTATTTTCACCTATGTCTCTATTTCTTTCTCAGTCAATTCAGGAAAACCTTTTTACATCCATATCAATTAAAGAGATATCCACAATGAGATTCCGTCGCCTTATTCGCTCACATAATCACAAGTACTAAATCTGTGTCTAACATATAGGACTACGCCATAATTCTTATTGCTAAATATCCACAAAATTTCCTTATCATACACTCTATCAAGACACTATTCTTCTTACTAATTCTACTGGCCCAAACTCTTAACAATTGCTCTTGCGATTTACACATATCCCGAAATTTGCCCATGTAAGATCCTAATACTGGGCTCTGATACCACTCATGTTGGGTCCCGTTTGTTTCCGGAATCCAACTCTTCAGAATACCATAATACTTGAGCGTGGTTCCTTGTAATCTCTTTAACCATCATCGATTTATCTTCTTGCTCTGATGCCACAACTGTTGGGCATCGATTTCGGAACCCAACTCTTTCGAATATCATCATACTTAACTTGAGCGTGTATATTACCTTGTAGAGTTATTTCCATGAACCCTTATTAGGCATCATCCCATAAGGGTGGCATGCACATAATAGTCAAACATAAAAACAAAACTTATTCCTCTAACTTAACCCTTTTAACAAGGGAGTCAATATAACATACTCAATCGAAATTACTTCAATCTATCATTTCATTACTCAAGCAATAAAGTTTGCAGAAACTTTACTTACATCTCAAAAGCCACACCATTGGCTTATTACAAAAATACGAAATAGCAAATGAAGCAATTCCCTTAGGCTTCCGATCACTTGATCTCTTAGCTATCACATGAAGATGGGACAAGAAGGGGGTGAGCTTGAAAGCTCGTGGGAAACAGTTTATAAAAAAAAGTAAGCTAAACTTTTGAAATCATTTTTCTTGTCATAGAAAAATTATCATTGAGTTTACAAAACACATATTTCTTAGGCTTTTAGCCAAAAAATTTATAACTCATTTTCAATGCAGAAATTCATATGTATGCAAATCATGAACGCATCACTCATATCAACTTGTCATGAACACATAAACATATCAAATGGTTTGGATAAGTCCAAATCATGACGCACTATACATTTCCAATGAAATGGTCCTGTGTAGTCGTGAATTCTTGAGGCAGGCGAGAGAAGCCTATACTTAGGTCAACGTGCATGTGACGGTTCTTGAGGGACTACCACAAATCCACATAACACATAGTTCATGACTTGAAAACTTGTTTCCCAAAATGGCATTTTCCTGGATAGCTTCCTTTTTATATACTTGACGTATATCTTGAAAACCCTTCTTGAAAGCATGATTTCATAAACATGCATCTTTTCAAAGATATCACTTTCATGGTCTTTTCTTTTTGAAAATCATCACTCAGATCATGTAGCAAACACATAACAGATTTCACAAATCATTCATGAACAATAATGCAGCACTTATGATACAATTGAAATCAATGATTTTCTTTGATTTAAAGAAAACAGTAGTGGCTTATTGATTCTCTTATAAACACGTACGTACCTTGATTTCCTTGCTTAAAGACTTGCCCAAAATGCTTCTTCTCTTGTTCATCTTGTCTCTCTTGATCCCCTTATACAATAACAAAAATCCCATTCAATAGGGTTTTCAATAGAAAATCCCTCAAAGCACAATCACTAAAAATTGGTTCTAAAATACTTAAACCCAAACATTTTCTAAATTCCATGAACTAAAATCCTTCCAAAAATCCAAGAGATTTAAAATGATCTTACCTTCATTCTTCACCAAATGAAGAGATCTTTAGCTCAAATAGAAGCTCTTCTCTTCCTCTACCTTTTTCTCTTCTTGAACAACCTCAAAATCTCTCTTGAGGGCTAAGGAAATTAAAACCCTAGCTTGTTTCTCTTCTTTCTCTCCTTCTCTTCTTCTCTTCATATTTCTCTTTCTTCTTCATGACACTCTTTCTTTTTCTTTCTTTCCTCAATTTTCGTTCTTCTCGCTTCTCAAAATGCAAGATAATACTTCTTCTTCCAATTATGCTCTTAATGAGTCCAAAAAGTCCATTTTATCCTTCCTTATAGGCTTATGTTCTTTTAAACTTAAGTGTCTTGCCAAAAATACCCTTGAACATTCTGACATAACACTTTCTTCTAGAAAATGTCCCCCATTGTCTTAAGTTTCTAATGCCACCGAAATCATTCAATTTGGTTCAGTGATTCAAAAGATATACTTCAAACATTTTTGGACTGCTCTTGTCCAAAATAGTATACTATGCACAACTTCCATCTGGATTTTAATCATCTTAGAGACTGGATTAGATTCCAATTTCTCATACCATTTGTAGCTCCATGTCTCTAGTTTACAAAAAATTAGAAATCATCTCATTTGGATCAGTAGAGCTCCAGAAATCATCGAAATACTGAAGTATGTTCAGTGAAATAACACCAGTTCATAATACTTAAGAGCACACTCACTGTACCCGTCCCACCTTTTTCACTCAATCTTTCTCACTTAATTTCAGATGGCTGTGATTTTTGGTGGAGATGTAGAGCAATGTATTACGAGTCCAATAGTTCAAGAATCAAGTCAATTGGGTGTCTAGAGAAGAAGTTATAGACAAAAGAATCAAACATGTTTTTATCCTCATTCATACTAAACCTATTTCGGGGAAACAACCATAACTTTCTCTAGAAATTTCTGATTAAGGTGTTCTTTAGATGGTTAGAAAGAGGACTTCAAGAGCTACAACTTTCATATTGAAGACAAATTTTATCGTCTGAATAGTAGAAAATGGAACAGACAATATGACGTCATTTTAAGACGAAGTGACGTCATCAGATGATACAAGGTTGGGAAAATTGCCATAATTTTCCCTACAGATATCGGATTAAGGTGTTATTTAGATGGTTTGAAAGAGGACTTGAATATATACAACTTTCATGAAGACTTTAAAGACAAATTCTATTGTTTGAAGGGTAGAAAATGGAACAGAAGATAGAAGATGAATAGTAATTAAGACGATGGGTATGAATAGTAACTAAGACGAATTGGATGAACAGTAACTTCGTCTTAGATGAACAGTAACTAAGACGAAGTGGATGAACAGTAACTTCGTCTTAGATGAATAGTAACTAAGATGAAGTTTCCTTCCTTCTTTCATTTGCAGCGTCTTACTTCTGCTTCGTCTCACCTTGCTTCGTCTTACTTTGCTTCGTCTTACTTTTGCATCGTCTTACTTTGCTTCTCTTACTTTGGCTTCCAAAGCATCTCCACTTATAAAGATCATAACTTTTAACTTAGATGTCCAAAGTTTTCATACTATATACCGTTGGAAAGATAAAAGAAAGATCTACAACTCTTAAGAAGGCAACTTTGCCAAAATATATCTAAATTAATCCATATTTTTCTCATAAATTCAGAACACGAATTTTACATTCCTCCACCAATGTACTGCACCCAGTTCTCAACTTCATGACAACGTTTGAGATTCTTAGCGACAGAATTGAAATCCAATGTCTTCCTAAGAAATGTAGCCATATGTTTCTAGTTTAATCTAAATCAAGATTCATCTCGTTTGGACAACTAGGGAAAATGTTGTGGCTAACAGACTGAAACATACTCAGTGAACATTTTCCAGATCACTACCAATTTTGTTTCTAAATCTTTCTTTATCACTACTCATACCAAAATCACTCTTTTTCTACGTCATTTACCCTTCATTTTCAACTCCATTTCAAATAAATATCCTCAAAAAGAAAATTATAATCCATGACTAATCATGAACACCAATGATAGAACATACACATACATACCTATACTTCATCATCTTACTACACATATTCAACTTTATTTTTGCTTTCATTTTACTGCTAACTTTCACCTTATTTCTTTCTATTTCAAAAATCTCTTATCCACCAAAAACACTATAGCAAATCATAAATCTATCCACATCTTTCATTCCCTACTTTACTCTTGTCTATAAACTCTTGGCTCAAAAACTTTCATTCATTTGTTCTTTACTCGTGACTAATTACCAAAATTTCTCATTCAATAGTTCTAATCTTTTACGCAAAGTTCAGGGTCCAACAATTCTTCCCCCCTAAAAAAAATTTCATCCTCAAAATTCTTACCTGACTGATCTCCTCATATAAACAATAATGTCACCTCAAATTCAAAAATCCAAACACATAGTTAGATACTTTACATCAAACATAATGAGTTTCCATCAGGAATAAGACTCCAATACTCACTTCTGAATCATTTCATTATCATTTCTGACTTGTTTCTTCATTGATCATTCTTAATATAAAACTATTTGATTTGCTTAACCTAATTCAATGAAATTTTTCTCCGAAAAGATTTCTTTCTACAATCATCTATGCTGTTCATTCATACAATCTTTATCAATCAGTTGTTATTGTCTTTGCATTATAGGTGTGTATCATCAAATTCATCCCATTCTATCCAGAGATTTATTTCCTACAATCACCAAATTATATCTTACACAAATGATGCTTTGATCTTCATCGGTCTTTGACAATATTTGCATTAACTCTTCTCGTTTAATTCTTCATCTTTTCCTTAATCTCGTAAAATTTTATCTTGTATGCATTCCTAACTTTCTCCATACTACATATCTTTTCATTTAGCTCATGAAAAGTCATTTATGTCTATTTCATTTTCCCTCTATTATTTCCTCATTTCTATCTCATTTTCCTATTGTCATCTTTTTGGTCTTCCATACGCATATCATCAATTCCAAATCATTGATCCCTAATCATCATGACATTCTGATTTAATATCATAGACATATTCTTAGGCTAAATCATAACTATTATCACCTTAATTAAACAATCCTGTTCAGTTCCTAGTTCAACCTTTCATTGCCTCTTTACTTGTACTCCTTAAATCTTGTCGTTTTCACCTATGTCTCTATTTCTTTCTCAGTCAAATCAGGAAAACCCTTTTCATATCCATATCAATTCAAAGACATATCCACAACAGGACTCCGTCACCTTATTCGCTAACATAACCAGGAATACTAAATCTATGTCTAACATATCGGACTACGCCATGTTTCTTATTGCTAAACGTCCACAAGCTTTCTTTACCATATACTCTATCAAGACACTATTCTTCTCACTACTTCTATTGACCTTAACTCTTACCAATCGCTCTTGCGATTGATACACATCCGAAGGTTGCCCATGTAAGATCCTAATACTGGGCTCCGATACCACTCATGTCGGGTCCCGTTTCTGGAATCCAACTCATAACAAAATACCATCATACTTGAGCGTTGTTCCTTTTAATCTCTTTAACCATCATCGCTTTTATCTTCTTGCGAATATTATCACACTTAACTTGAGCGTGCATACTACCATGTAGGGTTATTTCCATGAACCCTTAATAGACATCATTCCACAAAGGTGGCGTGCCCACAAAAGGTCAACATCAAAAGCCAACTCATCCATTGAAACACAAGAGTCAATAAAAGCATACACAATCGAAACTTCTCCAATCTATCGTTACATTACTCAAGTAACAGAAATTGAAAAACTTTAAATACAACATAATCCGAAATCTCAAATTTCAACAGTTACAAGAACTACAAAATTTCTAAAATGTAGCTAAAGCCTGCCTTGACTCTCCTTTTTCACTCCATCTCTTGCTCATTACCTGAAGGTGGGGACCGGAAGAGGTGAGCTTGAAAGCTCGTGGGTAACAGTTTATAATAAAAAGTAAACAGAAACCTTGAAAACCGTTTACTTGTCAAAGAAAAATATCTTATTGAATCGTAAAATAATTATTTTTCAAAATTCTTGTCGAGTAGTCAAAATTCACAACTTACAAAACATGAATGCATCAAACTTGATCAAACACATCATGGGCACATCAGAATGGTTTAGGTGGATCCAAAACAGAACGCGCTATACATGTCCAAAGAGGGTCCTGTCTAGCCGTGAACAGAATATACTATGCATTTCCACATAATGGTCTTGCATAGCCGTGAACTTATGGGAGTCCATGAAAGAGCTCCATGCCACTGGCGGGCAGGCGGGAGAGGCCTTTAACTTGGTCAACGTGCACGTGACTTAACTTAGGGGACCACCACAAACCCACATAACACATAGATTTCAAAATCTTGTAAGCTTGATGCCACATAAGGAACTTTTCTTGAAAACTTGCCTTTTCATATACTTGACGTATAGCTTGCAAACCATTCTTGAAAACATGCTTTCATAAACATGCAACTTTTTTCCAAATATATCACTTTCATGGTCTTTTCTTTTTGAAAATCATCATTCAAATCATGCAACAAACATATAGCAGATTTTACAATTCATTCATAAACTATAATGCAACACTTATGATGTAAATGAAATCAGAAAATTTCTTTGATTTAAGGAAAACGGCAGTGGCTTATAGATTTTATCATAAACATGTACCTACCTTGATTTCCTTGCTTATAGACTTGACTTGCTTAAAAAGCTTCTTTTCTTGTTCCTCTTGCCTCTCTTGGTCCCTTCAATCTTTACCAAATGAAGGGATCCCTAGCTCAAACGGAAGCTCTTCACTTCCTTTACCTTTTTCTCTTTTTGAACAACCTTAAAATATCTCTTGAAGGCTAAGGCAATTAAAACCCTAGCTTGTTTTCTCTTCTTTCTCTCTTTCATGTTTCTCTCTCTTCTCTCTTTTTCATCCACAGATTTTTGCGTCTCCTCAATCCCTCATTCACGTTTTTCTTCTTCATTTATAAGCAAGACAACACTTCTTCTGCCAATTATGCCCTTAATGAGTCCAAAAAGTCCATCCTATCCTTCTTATAAGCTTATGTTCTTTTAAACTTAAGTGTCTTGCCAAAAATAACCTGGAACATTCTATTCTAAACACTTTCTTCTAGAAAATGTCCCCATTGTCTTAAGTTTCCAATGCCACCGAAATCATTCGATCTGGTTCAGTGATTCAAAAGATATACTTCAAATATTTTTGGACTGGTCTTGTCCATAACAGAATACTATGCACAACTTCCATCTTAAATTTAAACATCTTAAAGACTGAATTAGATTCCAATTTCTTCATACCATTTGTACCTCCATATCTCTAGTTTACCACAAATTATAAATAATCTCATTTGTATTTCTACAGATCACGATATTATCAAAATACTGAAGTATGTTCAGTGGAAATAACCCCAGTTCATATTACTTAAGAGAACACTCACTGTACCCGCCCTACCTTTTTCTCTCAATATTCCTCAATTCATTTCACATAGCTTTGATTTTTAGTGTAGATGTAGAGAAAAATCTTATGAATACAATGGTTCAATAATCAGGTCATTTGGAGGTCTAGTGAAGAAGTTATGGTCAAAAGAAGCAACCATGTTTTTGACCTCAATCGTACTGAACCTGTTTCGGGAACACAGCCATAACTTTCTGTAGAAATTTCTGATTGGGGTCTTCTTTGAGCGTTCGAAATAGGACTTGAAGAGCTACAACTTTCATGAAGAACTTAAAGGCAAATTCTTTCATGTGAGAGGTCAAAATCACAACAGACTATATGGTGTCATTTTTTAGACGAAGTGACGTCATTGAATAATATAAGGTTGGGAAAATTGAGATAACTTTCCCTACAGATATCGGATTAAGGTATTCTTTATATGGTTGAAAAGAAGCATTCAATAGCTACAACTCTTATGAAGAAGTAGAAGGCAAATTCTTTCGTCTGAGGGGCCAAAAATGTATCAGACGATATGACGTCATTTTTTAGACGAAGTGACGTCATCATACGAAACAAGTTTGGGAAAATTATCGTATCTTTCCCTACAGATGTCGGACCAAGGTGTTCTTTAGCTGGTTGGAAAGAGGAATTCAAGATCTACAACTTTCATGCAGACCTTGGAAACAAATTCTATCATTTGAAGGGTCAAAAATAGGAACAAATGATATAACATCATTTTAAGACGAAGATGACGTCATACTAAGACGAAGATGACTTCAGCAAAACTAAGACAAAGTTGGTCAAACTAAGACAAAAAAAGTCAAACTATGATGAAAATGACGTCAGCAAAACTAAGACGAAGTTGGTTAAACCAAAATAAAAAAAGTCAAACTAAGACGAAGATGACGTCAGCAAAACTAAGACGAAGTTGGCCAAACTAAGACGAAGATGACGTCATACTAAGACGAAGATGACGTCAGTAAAATTAAGACGATAGGGTGAAGAGTAACTTCATCTTACTTTTGCTCCAGAACGTCTTCACTTGTAAAGATCATAACTTTCAACTCAGATGTCCAAAATTTTCATACTATATACCGTTGGACAGATAAAAGAAAGATCTACAACTTTCCAGAAGAAAACTTTGCTCAAATCTATTTATATCAATGACAAATGTGCCCCTAACGTTCCAAGATGAGTTTTTCCATTCATACACCAACATACTGCACCCAATTCTTAACTTCATGACAACTTTTGAGATTCGATGTCTTCATACGAAATGTAGCCATATGTTTTTATTTTAATCCAAACTAAGAATCATCTCGTTTGAGCAACTAGAGAATATGTTGTGGCTAAAATACTAAACCATACTCAGTGAACATTCTTCAGATCAACTCTTTATTTCAAAATCTTTCCTTACACAACTCATACCAAGATCACTCTTTCTACTTCATTTACTCCTCATTCTCAACTCCATTTCAAATCAACATTA
>JAOTBA010031871.1:0-16499 GCA_025629845.1 Erythroxylum squamatum
TATAATAATAAATTGATATATATTCCAAAATGACAAGCCCTCATAGTATATATATTCCTATAGGAATAACCTATAAAAATTATCGAGCAGAATATTTTGCTGCCTTCATTGATAGTGGTTCGGGAGCCTGCCTATGTAAACCTGATTGTTTTCCACTAAATACTCATCAAGATTTAACTATAATAAAAGGTAGAGATATATCCAATAATATTATAGAAATAAATAAAGGGATTGAAAAACCGATAATTTTATTAGGATCATTTTTGATAAAATGTCCCCCTTTTTATTTCCATAATATTGGTACCGATATATTATTAGGAAATAATTTTCTTCAATTATTTCATAAAATAATTTTTGATACCATCGCTAATCAGATATTATTTAAAACTCCTTGCCATCATTTGATAACTGTTAAACGACTTTAAAAAGCTTATGCTAAACCTTTCCTATTACCTTTCTCCCTCGCACAGCCCAGCGTGGTGATATTGGTTATAACCAACGACCAATTTTTCCAAAAACAAAACCTTTATTACGATATCAAGTAGCATTAAGATCTTTTGATACAAAAATAGATAGAGTAACAACAAAATTAGAACAATGTTATACAGAGAATCCTTTTAAATTTTGGGATAAAAATCAATTATATGCTAAATTAGAAACTCTAGATAAAAATAAAATAATTAGATTAAAACCTATGAGATATAATGAAGAAGACCAAAAAGAGTTTAAGGTACAAGAATTATTAGATTTAGGCTTTATTAGATCTAGTCATTCTCCACATAGTTCATCTGCATTCATCGTTAGAGGACATGCAGAACAAGTGAGAGGTAAGGCAAGAATGGTGATAAACTATAAAAAACTAAATGATAATACAATATTTGATGGATATTTTCTTCCATATAAAGAAAGTTTAATTAATAAAACCAGCAATAAAAAGATCTTTTCAAAATTTGATTGTAAAAGTGGATTTTGGCAAATAAAAATGCATCTAGATAGTATTCAATATACAACATTTTCTACTCCACAAGAACATTATGAATGGTTAGTAATGCCTTTTGGATTAAAAAATGCACCTCAAATATTTCAGAGGAAAATGGATAATATCTTTAAAGATTATGCCTATTTTTTTTGTATATGATATTCTAATAGCATCTGAAAACATTTCATTTCATTTACAACATCTTGATAAATTTATTGATATTTGTGTAAAACGTGGATTAGGATTATGAAAAAAGAAATAAAAATATTACAAAATAAAGTAGAGTTTTTAGGCATGCAAGTAGATGGACAAGGAATAGAACTGCAGAATCATATAGTTGAAAAGATTTCTAAATTCCCTGATAAATTAATTGATAAAAAGCAAGTTCAAAATTTTTTAGGAATTCTAACATATGCTTCATATTTTATTCAAAACCTAGCTTAATTACGAAAACCTTTTCAAGATTTGCTTAAAAAAGACAGGATATTTAGTTTTACTCCAGAGTTAGAAACTCAAGTAAAACAAATAAAGGAAATGTGCAAATCACTACGAAAATTATATTTACCAAGTGAAAATGATAAGTTAATATTAGAAACAGATGCCTCTGAAAATTATTGGAGTGGAATTTTAAAGAAAATAGATTATCATAATAATGAAAAAATAGGAGAAAGTATATGTAAATATTGTTTAGGAACATTTACCGATACTGAAAGTAGATATCATATAAATGAAAAAGAATTATTAGCCGTAGTAAAAAGTTGTAAAAATTTTTATTACTTTTTACTTCCAAAAAGATTTTTACTAAGAACTGATAATACTCAAGTAAAAGCATTTATTACTAATATCTACCAAGTAGACCTGAGTATAAATGATTGATTAGATGGCAAACCTTACTTTTTGATTATATATTTGATATTGAAATTGTTAAGTCTGACAAAAATATTCTACCAGATTTCCTTACAAGAGATGGAAGACCATCGATGTCAGATGCTTGAAGAAATTCGGCAGCTGGATACCGAGATAAAATCTATTAAAGATGCAGTCTCAGACTTCTTCGATATTGCTAATCTCCCAGGATTAATAAAAGAAGTTTCTAGCCTGATAAAGAGAGGTAGTAATCTCATCCAGATGAATTTTGATAATATTGAAATCTTAAGTCTCAAGATGGTAGAATATATAGTTCAGACTACACATAAGCCAGAGATACGCACACATCCAAAAACAGATGCTCTCAACCAACTTTCCCTTGAAAAAATGAACATATATCGATTTACGACCTCATCAAGATTCTACTAGTCCTTCATCCAGTTTACCTACCACCTCACAAATAATAAAAGACATCAATGATTCCTCTTGAAGTAAAGCAGTAGCAAAAGATGATGAAAGAGTTATTCTCTTTATCAAACAATGAAACACGATATATTGATTTCTCAGGAATATATCCTATAATCAATTATCTTCAAGATTCTGATCCACAAGAGGTAAGATATTGATATAATTTTGGAGCTTTAAATTCAATCTATTTATCATTGCCAAATTTCCCAGAAATAAGTTTTCTACCACAATGGATAAAAGATGGAGTACGAGATTGTTATCTCAACAATCCCACAATAACTTCCAAAGATATTCTTGTATTAAAATTTTTGTCTGCGGGACCAGATTTCGATAAAGATGGTAGTTATCCAGCTTACCATCTAATACAGCTTGGAAAAGCAGATACATTTTTTATATCTATAAATCAAGAAAAAATTAAAGATTATATTAAATTTGAAGAAAAAGATATCCATTATCGAAGAGCTATTAGAATTCGGATAGTCCTCCAAAGGCTAGAAGCAAGCTTCAAAAAAGGATTCCGCACATATAGAGGCCAAAGGATATACTCATCAGTCATGATATCTCATGCCAAAACAACACCAGTAGCAGCTCATAACTTCTTATTAACAAAGATGAAGTTACTGGAAATAGGAGTAATAAAATCAAGCTGCCAAGCACAAATCAAGATTTGTCAGTTTAGACGACACCCTAAAAATTCGTGCCCAGCATGCACTCCAATGATAACGGTTCAGCAACAGCCAGCACAAAAGAAAGATCTTGAATAAACTCATCAGATATAATGTCATCTCAAATTTTGTCATATATATTACGTGTACACATCAATTATATAAGATAATGTTCAGTCGGACTCATGTAAGAAATATCTAATTGTCGTTACCTAAGACGTGTCCTGTGTAATAGTATGCTCCTCCTACTATAAAGATGTAAGCTAGGAGAACAGAAGGGGATCATCTCGAAAACCGCTCTTGAATGTAATATCTCTCACCATACAACATAAATTATATATATATATATATAATGCGTAATTAGGGTAATAAAGTTTTCCTAACGAACCCCGTAATATTTGATATTGTGATTTAATAGTTTGATGAGATTCATTATTTTGAAAAGAAAATCTAGTGTTTTTGAATTGATTTAGAACTTAATATCGAATATTTAGAAGGAGTGGCTAACTATAGTAATAATAATATAAGAAAGAAGGAAAATTTAGTAAAGAACTATATTAGTTTAATTTGTTGTCACTACTGCACACTTTTAAAAAGAAATTTAAAGCTAATATCTGATAACTAAAATCCTACTATTGGCTAATCGATATCCATAATTTGATGTTTTAAAAATAAAATTTGAAAATTTCAATTGTCATTTTTTATAATAAAAAATATTGGGATGAGAGAAAATGAGATGAAGTATTAATAAGAACTACTTGGTGTTTATAAGTGAAAAGAAAGAAATTCCTAGTTAGATATTGAAGATTATAAGAGAGATTCACATAAAGGATAATAAAACTTATAATATGAATAAATCCACATGCATTTTTCATGTGTTTAACTAGTATATTTGATAATTATGACTTTCCAATTGATTTTTGATTTTTTGTTATTTTTATTAATTAAATTTCAATTAATCTTTTGTACTTTTCAATTCCTCAATTTTGGAAAATTTTTTTATAAAACTCTCAAATAAAGGTTATGATAGATTAGGGTATTCTTAATTGGTAAAAAGTATAAACCTTTATCATATAAAAATGTGTGATTTGCATCATATATGACATGTAATTATAATAGGATATAGATATATGATTTAAGGTTTTTGTGGAGACAACATTGTTAATTTTTTGTAGTGCTCATTATTTCATTTCATAGAGTTAGTGCTTTCTATGTGTATGACTGATGCGAAAGTGATTAATATGTACCATGCATGTTGCATTGATACCATATGGGAGCGACTATTTTGTGCTTTTTTTTTTTTTATTGTGCATATGGTGAGAGATAGTTAGACAAATCTTAACCAACTGTTACTAAATTTGTATGATATTCAACACCATTAATTAATGAATTAACTTCAAAAAGATGTATGTTTATGATTATCAATTATAAAATGTATGTAATTTATCTCTTATAGGCTGTTAGAGATTGTTTAGTGCCAAATAGGCACGGGGGTTAAAGATTTGTGTTTCACAGAAATTGTGGGGTAATGTTTTTATTTTCTTTGTTTATTCTTTATATATACATGTATACACACATATATTCTATCATGTTATTTTGGATGAGTCTAAGGAAGAGGAATTCAAGAATGTAGGTACATCACGTGGAGAGCAACGAGATTCATAGTGTATTTTATTCTTTTTAGATTCAAGAGGGATGTTTAAGACAGGAGTTTGATTTTGAATAAATATTATAGTTATAGATGTTAATGGATGATTACTTTATGATTTATAGAAAATTCATTTTCCATATCAAACAAGGATGATTACCCTTCTCCTAGTGATATAGCATGTGATGAAAGATACAATTCAATATTTGTGATTATTATTCCCCCCTCTTCTTTTTTTTTAATTAGAATAAATTAGAAAAGAGAAACAATAGAAAATGGATTCAAACTCTGCGAAACTGGGAACTCGTCCTCATTCTTCAAATAAATTAGCTCCAATTAAAGTGACGATCTTCTATGGGTATAATAATATCGACTTAAGCTTAGAACATGGTTATAATAAAATGATACATCTGTGATTTTAAGGTGTTGCTTTGTATTTGTTAACTATTAAAGAATAATTAATATTGACATCGTCTATAAATCTGAGATAATGATCTATCAAGCTATTAATGATAATCACTTGAAAATCACAAATTATAAGTAAAAATAAGGATTTCCTTTAATACGTAGAATATAATCAAATCCAAGTAAATGGTTTGACTATGTGTTAGATATTTTCCTTCGATTGGTATCAAAACAAGTTTAATATGAATCTTAATCACGATCCTTATCTCGTTAAAATTGAAAATTTATTTTGGTTAAACTGGTCATTTTCAAATTATGATAATGGTTAATGTGAAACAAAAGATAAATTATTGATTATTTGTACCAATTTTTTTTTATGTTTTTGAAATGTCTTTACATGCATGTATTATATTATGTATAATTCATCATATATGTTTGAAAAAGTGTTTGCCATGAATATATGTATCGAAGAAGTGTTTGTCATGAATACACAGGATAATACATAATCCAAATGAGAGAAAGCCGGAATATCAATTTTAGCCCAGCCTAACTCAGCCCAATTTTAGCCCAGATTGATCGAGTTATGAGTGGGCTACGGGCCAATCTTATTTGGCTTGATAGAGGTCGAAGCGAACGTGATAAAACGATGTCATTTTTTAATTTAAAAGAATATTTAAGGTGGGCTGGGCTGGTCCAACTCGCCCTTGGCCCATCCAGCCACGGGCCACCGAGCCCATGGGTCGGGTCTCCCGGCCCAGCCCGCCCATTGACAACCTTAACATAGAGTATTATGCATTCCATATATATATATATATATGAAGCCCCGACAAAAGAAACAAGAAGATGGTGGTCTGGAAGGCCCTATCAACGGGCCATGCATTGGTGAGTGGTGGTAAATACGAGAAGCATCTTCTCCGCTCTTCGAGACTCTCTACAGCCACCATTGGTTGGGAACAAAAGCTTCACTGTCGTTGCCATTGCCCAATGCCAACCTATGTTTGCTTCTATAAGATGTTAGCATTTCCGCCAGTTGCAGAGAGGGAGGCGGCGTTAGTTCTCCTTTCCCTGCTGACGCTACCTTCCTACGGTGGCCACTATTCTCTCCCCTGCTCAATGAAGCAGTGATGGTGCGACATCATTGGGTCTTCAATATTCTCTCCCCTGCTACTTGTGCTGGTTTCTGTCAAGTGAAATTGGTATGAGAGTACATGACAACGAAGAAAAGTGTCTAGGGGTTACACACATGAATATATAGGACGGGCCCATTTGGTTTTTGGACTTAATTTGGATCCATTCAAATGGGCCGACGAGAACAACTTATAGCCTAATTACAATAATAAACTATGGAACAAATCCTATAAACATTTTTGGGTATAAAAGTGTGGAGTTAAATTGGTTAAAATGAGTTAATATTTGGACTTAAATGAATTTCGGTATGGGCTTGAATGATTTAATGAGTGAAAATGCAAATTTAGACTTGTATATAACATGACTAGCTTTATTTAGAAATAATTTTCTAAATTTACAAGTGTTAATGAATTTAGCAATTTTTAGAAATAAGTTTCTAAACCAAATTATAAATTATAAATTGATTAGTTTAATTTTAATTAGAAATAATTTTATAATTAAATTTAAATTATTGTTTTTATAAGTTGAATAAAAATTAGAAATAAGTTTCTAATTTAATAAAAAATCATTACTCAGTTTAATTCATTCAATGTATATAATTAGAAATAATTTTCTAATCAAATTAAAAATTGATGATTTAATATAACATTAAAAATAAGTTTCTAACTAAATTGAAATTATTACAATTCGAAATAAGTTTTTAATTAATAATTCAATTTTATTAGTTTCGTAATAAGTAGAAATCGATTTATAATTATAAATCAAATAATTATAATTTTATAAGAATTATAGTTATTTATGTATGTCAAGTTTGATACTGGTCAAATTATCAATACATATTATTTGGCAATTACTTGGCAATTCTTCTTAAGTATGATAATTGGTACTTAGTTGCCATACGAATGATGATTGAAAACATATACGCTCATGCAAGTGTTGTGGGTAATTGAAAACCAATTATTCACAAAATATATATACATGACATGACATTTACGTGCATGTATACTATTTCTTTTTGTAGAAACTTTGTGTTTCAATTATAACTATTGCATCAAAGAATATTATTGTTGAACTTAACAAGGGTGAGAAATTAAACGAAAACAATTATAAGATTTTGAACATGAAAATGTTATATGTATTAGAGGAGTAAGAGGCTCTTGAACCACTAAACATAACTTTAGACATTCCTAAGAAATGTAATATGGCCTAACATAAAAGGGTCCATACTGCTCATGAAATATGGTGAAAAACAACTTATTAGCTGGCATTATTTTACAGAGCAATATGGATAATAATATCATGTATGAGTTCCATAAGTATGAAAATGCTAAGGATATATGGTCACTTTAGTTGCACTCTTTGGAGGAACCTTAATAACCAATGTGAGGTCACTCCCTATCAAGTTCGACATATATAAGAAACGATCAGATCATACAATACAAAAGCATTTGAGGCATATAGCAAACATGATAATTATGTTGTGTGATGGTGGTCATGAATTATTAGATGAGCAGCAAATACATGTTGTGATCTGTTTTCTATCTCAAAGTTAGGAGTATATAAAGATGCATCTAACTTACATGAGAGCATCAAGACAATAGAAGATATTAAGAGCCATCATATATTAGAATAAGAATGTCTTGAAGCCTCTAAAACATCTTTCGGGGTATATCTAATTATTTATAGCTTACATGGAGCTATAACAGAAATAGTATGCATCATAATGGGCCTAAATGGAAAAAGGGTAAGAGAAATACCCACTATACTCAAGACTTCAAATAGGAAAAGTATAGTCAACATGGAAAAGGAATACACCCTTTTAAAAAGCAAAACATTAGACACATTAAGTGCTTTAATTATGGTAATAATGGTCATTCGTGAGCCTAAAAAAGTATAATCTTATCATACAGACATTTTTTCATAAATGTCTCTTGTTCTGTGTTTCTAATTGAATCACATCCTTTTTGTATTGTATATTTAGAAGCAACCAACCATGTAGCAAAGTATAGAGATTCCTTTATGAAATTTTATCACGTATGGACAATGATGGATTTTTGTAGGAGACAATGGTGATGCTGTCGTTTGCAACCAAATATAAAAGAAATCACTCCCGTTAAAACAAATTAATGTAGTAGCGGTAAGTGGATATCGTTCCCACGAGGAATTTTGCGATTATGAAAATTACGAATTCAAACGGCACAAATAATAGAAGAGGGGTTTTGTCATTTACTGAAATAATAATGAAAATCAAAAAGGAAAATCACAAATTGAATTAAGAATTAAGTCTGAAAAGTCAATAGAAGAAATACCTTGGTTTTGGTCATCGATGTTACCATGCTATTATGGATCCTCAACCAAGACAAGAAAATTAGTTAATCATAATTAAATTGAAATCAAAAGAAATAATAAAAACAACAATCTCCATAACTGGTCTTTATTGAAACTAATAAAAATCCCTAATTGAAATCTGCAGAAATTGAAAACAAGAAAACATAAAATTGTAATATCCAAATCCCCTAAGCCTACAAATAAACTAATTGGAATGTGCAGAAAAAATTAAACCATAAAAGATAATTAAACCAATTTGCGGCAGCCAAGGGAAAAGAGTATGTGATGGTAATGTTGAAAAGATTCAGCAACGTGGACAATGAAAAGGCAGAGAGTGCGGCGATTTCTGGAGAGCAAAACAAAGAATACGATGATGTCACTGGGAAAATCAAAAGCATGGACAAGGGGAAACAACAAAGGTTTTCGGCAGCCTCCAAACAAGGAATCCACGAAGATGCTACTCAAAAGACTCAGAAAGTGAACCAGCCAAAAACAAAGGTTGCGGCAGTGCCAAAAAGAAGAGAATAATCAGATGATACTGTTGAAGAATGCTAAGGAAAAACAAGAGAGTTGATATGCGGCAATCCCTAATTGGAGAAAATAATACGATGATCTTCCTTGCAACCCTAGCTTCCATTTAAACACGGCAATCAACATTAATTTCCTTCTCCAATTGAATCTCTCCAATATCTTCACTTGATTTTGTCCCAATTAGATAATCTTCTAATTTAAGTGGGAAACTTCTTGAAAAGGACTCAAGAAAATCTTGGCGATTGTGTTCTAATTGGAGACAAATTATGGAAATCTGCAGATTTGAGATTATGACCTTAGGCGTGCCCACGCCTAACCTTTGAATTTCGTTCAGATTGGGGCTTTTCGAATTTCTTTCTTTCTTTTGCCTCTTTTTGATCCTTTTTCGTCCTTAGAGTGTTGAAAACCATCTGTAAACAATTATAAAACAATTCCATTAATTCCAGATAATAATTTCAACACATCGACAACAATTACGCTCAAAATATATGCAATTTAAATGACTTAACAAAACATAACCTAAGAACCAAATTATGATTGCTTCAAGAAGAAAATATCAAGTGTATTTTGTTGGGTTAGAAATAACCCATCAAGACCTCGAGCAATCTCTATAGCCAAAAAAAATATTTCAACAACCATAAATTTTTCATATGAAAGCAAAGACTCAAAGAAACCTTGGAATTCAAAAATATCAAAAGGATTATTTCTAACAATGATCAGATCATCAGCATAGATGAGAACATGTAAAGAAACGTCATTTCTTTTATAAGTGAACAATGAATAATCAACATAAGATTGTTGAAAGCCAAAATATCTCAAAGCACCAGTCAATTTGGTAAACCAATTTTGAGGATCCTGACGAAGTCCATACAAAGACTTACAAAAGCAACAAACCTTTCCAAGAGTATGGAGAAACCGAGGGGGAAGTTACGTGTATACTTCTTCATCAAGATCACTGCAAAGAAAAGGATTATAAACATCCATTTGATGAAGTTCTGAACTACAAGTAATAAAATAGCAAGAAAAGTACGAACATATACCATTTTTGCAATACGAGAAAGTCTCAATATAATCAACGCCCTCAACTTGATTATTGCTTATAATCACCAAATGAGCTTTAAATCTCTCAATACTGACAACAAAATTGTATTTAATTTTAACCCATTTGAACTTGATAGCTTTCTTACCAGGAGGAAGATCCTTAATGATCTAAGTCCCATTATTTTCAGGAGTAGCAATTTTCTTTACTATAGCATCACGCCATCTAGGGTCTTTAATAACATCAAAGAATCGAGAGGGCTTAGTTTTAAGGAGTAAGAGATATGATAACATATGTATGATTTGCAGTAAAATTATCACGCCATATAATTCACTATATGATAAGACATACCTGAGGACGATGATGGAATAGTGGGCAAAACAGAGGGGACTTTACAACACGTTGTGAGGCAAACATAATCCTTCAACTTAGCTTTGCTTAGTATGGCCTTTCATTGCATCATAATACATATTCAATGACAGGTGTGGAAATCATAGCATCAATAGGAGGACTTCTTTTCTTGTAAAAAGAATTATTTGCATCTTAGGCTGTTAAGAGTCATTGCTCCCTTCTCGTCATTACAAAAACCAAAGGAGAAATAAAAGGAACATCTTTGGGCACATCATTAGGATAGATGGTGAGAAAGATGTGCAAAGGGATCTTCATAAGCTATAGGTTGTGGTGGGTCATTGGATAATATGGATAGTTCATAGTTAGAGAATTTGTCCTAAAAAAATATATCATAAGAGAAAAAATTCATGTGTCTCTAGATTAAACACACGCCGGTGTCCTATGCCCATTTATACTTTTTGAGCCTGTCTTTATTTCAAATTCAAGAGTTACATAATTTCTAATTAATAAAGCCACTACACTTGTCTGTGTTGGTGATCATGTACCACTTAAAACACTAATTTTCAAACTATAAAAGACAAGATTAAAGGGAAAAGTAGAAGGGAGGCTCGAAAGACACAAATTAATGACCTAGGATGGTAGTGAGAATGAAGAGCAAGAAAGGAAACACATATAGAGTGAATTTTCATTGATCTAAAGTGGATTTCTTGAAGATTAAAAGGTATTTCAATATGTTTCTTTTGATTTTCTAGTTTTCCTTTAGTTTTGATGTAATGTCATCTATAATTAGGAACTAATCCTTTAATAGTATTTGGATTAAATTAACGCCAGAATAAAGATTGTAGTAATTTTATTTTATTCTTTTTTTCATTGAGATTTACTTGTATGTTTTTAATTATTCTTAAATTAATATTGCTAGCATGTTGATTTATATGTGATTTTTTTTGATAAGTCAGAAAGATTTATAAATGTAGAAAAATATGTATAAGAAGTTCACTTAACTAGTGCTTATGAAGGCACAACATCGGAAGCAAAAGCTATTCACATCCTACTCGAATCAAGGACTACTAGGCTCAAGAAACCTGCATCGAAACTAAAGGAAACTATACCTCCACCAATAATTAGATCTCCAAAACACTACCAAGCATACAGTAGCACTCAATAATCCAGAAAAACTTCCTCAGCTATCCAATGTCACAAGCCCACATGGCTCATTCACAATTTAACGCTGAGTACTTAACAGAAACATAACATCAACTTCCCCAGACATAGGAGGCAGCGATGAACAATATTAATTGCTGCAGGGCTACTGGTGATTCCTCGAAGGAGGGGCTTCAGTGTGAGTGTGAAAGAATGTTTAGTCTCGATCTTGTTGTTGTTAAAGAACCTGAAGGAAGTTGGAGAGCCAACTTAGGGAGTTGGATCGCCAACTAACTCCTATCCGATCTTCAGCTGGGGACACACTTGCTAGTGATCAAGGGATATTCTGATTTGACAACTTGCAAAAAGTTAGTGATAACATAATTGAAAATTATCTCTACTCGGTGTTTGAGCTGAGAAGTTCCCTAACGTGGGAGATAACTCCGAGTGACAGACTCTCCACATCTTTAGCTTCATCCTTGAAGGTTCTTGCATTGCGTTCTCTCTAGATAAAGTAAACAGTGGTAGATAGCAAGAGAGGGAAAAGATTAATACCTGGAAAGCTATTTTTGGAGGCAATAGGAAACCAAGAGAGGATAGCGGAAAGGGTAGGCTGAATGAATATGGACACATTAAAATGTGAAAGGCAATGGTCCCAAATGGCTTTAGAGTAGGAACATTCAAAAAATAGGTGCTCGGTGGTTTCATTTTCTAATACACACAAGGAACAGTGGTTAGGAGTTTGGAAAAAAGGCATTTTATCTATGGTTGGCAACTTGTGAAGGAAGGCGAGCTAGAGGATAAAAGAGTACCTTGGTCTACTATGTTTAGACCACACTAGCTTGTGCCAAGGTACTTACTGTAATGGGGGCCGTAAGACTTTGTAGGCTGATCCATTAGTATACTTTTTGGTGGGGCTAGCGATCCATTCCAAAAAATCGGGTTGGGAGCTATTTGGAAGGTACCAAGGTGATTCAAAGGTCTTGAGGAAGTCCATTGATACCTCATGCCATCTCCAATCATCATTAATGATTACTTCAGAAACTCTTGCTATCATTGGAAGCTCCGAGCCATTAATCTCTCTCAGCGTAGAAAAGGTCCTCACGATTCCTCGAGGGTGCTAGGGATCCTGCCAGAACAAGGTAGATATACCATCTCCAATCCTAAATCTGAATTGGTGCCTCAGTTTATCCCTCACAGACAAGATCGTTCTCCAACTCCAAGAACTATTATAATTAGGTTGGGCACTCCAAAAGTTTTTCCTTTTCAAATATGATAGAATGCACTTATTTAACCCATAAAGTTTCCCTATCTTCAAACAAAGCCCAGATCCGTTTCCCTAACAGTACTTGATTCTAAGTAGGCAAATGTTTGACTTCTAAGCCCCCTCCTTCTTAAGTCTACAAATGTCACTCCATTTAACCTTAGCATGAGAATGTGACTCTACCTTCCTAGCCCATAGGAAATTCTTAAGTTTCAATTCTATGTCCTTATGGATGGAAGAGGGAAGTATGAAGTGTGTGGACCAGTAGACTTGGAAAGAAGAGAGTATAAAAATTACCAATTGTATTCTCCCAACATAAGAAAGGCTTTTATGAGCCCATCTATTGATTCGATTATCAATCCTATCTAAGAGAGAGGCAATCCCTCCGGGATAGACGACCTGTAATGAGAGGAACCCCTAAATACCGAATAAGGAGGGAGCCTTGCTGAAGTCCAAAAACTAGTCTCATCCTATGTTGCAGATGACTAACTTCCGGGGAATGAAAAAACTAACTCTTGGAGGCATTTATATCCAAGCCGGAAAATATAGAGAAGCAAGGTCTGAGCAGATGACAAATCCGCATGACAAAACATTAAGAGATCATCAGCAAAAAGAAGATGATTTAGCTTCAGACCCTGACATCTCCAATGGTATTTGAACAAGGGGTTAGTTTCAGTGGTAACTCTCAAATTTCTAAAGAAGACTTCTATATAAAGAATGAAGAGGAAAGGTGATAAGGGGTCTCCCTGTCTTAATCCAGACTTACCTCTAAAAAATCTAGTAGGGGTTCCATTAACCAAAATGGAATAGGAGGGACTGGTGATGCATTCTTTGACCCACCCGATGAACCTTAATGGAAGACCTACAGCTTCTAAAGTGTTGAGAAGGAAATCCCAGTGGATAAAGTCATAAGCTTTTTGTAGATCCACTTTAAAAGCACAACGCTTCTGATTATTAGAGATGTAATAGTTCTTGAAGATCTCTTATGCTAACAGGATATTATCCCCTATTCTGCGATTTTTGAGAAAGGCACTTTGTTTTAGACTAACTATGAGAGGGAGGATCCCTCTGAGCCTATTTGTTAAAATTTTGCAATCACCTTATAGAGCATATTGCAGCAAGATATTAGTCGATAGTCTAACACTGTAGAAGGATGAGCTCATTTAGGAATGAGAGATATGAATGTGGATTTGAGCTCTTTGAGGAGTTTACCATGAATGAAAAAGTGTTGGATAACTTCAGTAACTTCTCCCCCTATAATAGGCCAGGTCTGCTTGAAGAAGTACCCATTAAAGCCATATGGACCAGGGGCCTTATTGGGATTAATAGAGTGAAATGCCTCTCTAATTTCTTGAGGTGAAGCATCTGCAATAACAGCATTAGAATGAAGTTCAGGTAAGGGATTGGCAAAAACATGTGCCACAAAATATTTGGAAGAGTGAAGAGTCTTTGTAGCTCCTATAGAGCCTTTGAAGTAGTCAAGGAACTGATCTTGAATTTCTGTAAGCCCCATTATCCTATCCCCATTTCCCACTTCAAGAGAGTATATGGAGTTTCTGTTGCGATTTGCAAGGAGAGAATTATGAAAGAATTTAGTATTTCAGCCCCCCTCTCTAAGCCAATTGATCCTAGAAGCTTGTTTGTAGAAGGATTCCTGATCCTCCAAAGCTCTATACAACTAACGAATAGCGTCAGATTCTTGAGCCAACAGAATGGGAGATCCTGGTAAGGCTCTCAGTTGGTCCTGGATGAGATTAAGATTTGCATGGAAATTCTCAACTTTTTAAGAAGCTCAAATTTGGAAATTCTCAAAAAAGCGTTTTTTCAGGTAGATTTTTCAGATAAATTAATGAGCATATTTTTTAGTCTCTTTTGCCTTTATGTTTTACACATAATTTCCACAATACCCACAAACTCATCTTCTCGTTTATTATGTATTTAACTATTTAGTCAACTTGAATATTTATTTTGGGATTTATACAATATTATTTGGCTTTCTTTATATGTTTTGATATTTATTTTTGATATTAGTTTACTTATGTTATAATCTGTATAAAAGATTTGGTTAGATATATTTTCATTTATGTTTCATATGGTTTAAAATATATAATAATTAATATATTGTGCTTTTCATATTGTTTAATATACTTTAAATAATATTTATATGCATAAATAATTTTTATTACAAAATAAAATATAGTTAAATTTAAAAGTGTTATGTTGCCGATGAATCTATTGTACGAAACTCTTTCATAAAAGCTCTTTTTTAAATGACAACCAAACAGTCAACTGGCTTCTTAGAAAAGTTCTTCTCAGAAAAGCTTTACAGAAAAAATCTATAGTTAAATTTAAAAGTGTTATGTTGCCGATGAATCTACTGTACGAAACTCTTTCATAAAAGCTCTTTTTTAAATACAACCAAACAGTCAACTGGCTTCTTAGAAAAGTTCTTCTCAGAAAAGCTTTACAGAAAAAATCTCCACTGACAAAAGCTCTACTGGTATAAGCCCAACTATACAGAGGCTAAAACTTACTTAGTAGTAATATACACAAGGCTAAGAAGGTAGTGCATTATGACTATGCTTGGGTTTGAGTCAGCCCATAACTAGTTTTGCATAATAAGCATTATTAACCAACAAAAAAACAAACTACAAACAAACTTACAGTAAAACCACAAACAAAACAAACTTACAGTAAGTTCATATCTTCGTTAATTACTGGTAAATAACAAACTATAATTAATCTAAGAATAAAATCTATTCAAACTCATTCGGAACTTTTAATAATAATTTTATGTCGCTAAAATATACTCGTAAAAGAGACACAATTATCAATTAACTTTTGTCTTGTAGATATTTAATTTTGACTTGTATTTTTGTCCATTCAATTATAAAAAGGAATTAACATTAAATATTTTAAGAGTTTTTAATTTATAGTTTCAATCTTTACATTTTTTTCTCAATTAATGCTTAGTGAGGAGAAAACTTCTATTGATTGTTGACAAAAATTTCCAATATCTTCTAAAAAAAACTAACAGAAAAAATTTAAAGTGTGTGTGTGTATGTATATATATATTGTTTGTAAATATCAAGTTGATTAAGGATTCGATCCCCTTCATTTGGATTTGAATAATTGTCATTGTAGGTATTTTAGTCATATATTATAGTGTCAAATTTAATATATATCATTGATCATATTATTGACTAGGACTTTGCAGTTCTTATACTTATCCAATAACTCGTGTAACTAGCATTCAACAAGAGTTCATTGTCTTATATTTGTTAGAAATATATAACATCTCGATTAAAAAATCGACCTTTGAGTGGATTTATTAGGTCCCGTTTTCGGAACCCAACTCTTGCTCTGATATCACAACTATTGGATCCCGTTTTTGGAACCCAACTTTTGCTAAATCATGATACTGAGCGTATTATCCTATAGGGTTATTTCCATGAATCCTTATTAGACATCATCCCACAAGGGTGGCATGCCCACGATAGTCAAATATCAAAATAAACTTATTACTTCAACTCGACCATTTTACAAGGAAGTCAAATGAACATACACAACCGAAACTACTTCAATCTATCATTTCATTACTAAAGCAAAAGAGTTTGAAAAACTTTATTTACATATCAAAAGCCACACCATTGGCTTATTACAAAATACAAAATAGCAAATTTGAA
>JAOTBA010031908.1:0-16491 GCA_025629845.1 Erythroxylum squamatum
CACCACCCTCGCAGGGCACGGACTCGGATATCACCATCGATGTCGGGTTCGGGTCATTGCGGGAGTGGGGTGCTACAAGTGATCTCTTTGAATTCCTTAACACTTTTCGTTTATATGGTCTCTCTTGTAACTATGTTAACCAAATTTTGATATGTGAGCGTAAGGAATTTATAAAAGAATTGCATAACCAACAATAGTCAATATTGATGGTATGTAAATTGGCTAAATCAAAGCTCTATATCTCTCCCAAGATTTATGGAATGCTTCTCCCTCTTTTTATGCCAAATTATGAATTTGCATCCTTCTTCTTTGTGGTGTTATATTTAAGAAAGAATCACAACATAAAAGTATCACACATTTGGTTCCACTCCTTAAAAGAATTAATAATCCATCTTGACTAAAAATAACTAGGTCCTCGTTTGATCTTTTATGAAATAAGAAAAACATCTCATGATAAAGCAAACACATGCAAGAGGGGGATAAATTGTGTGTGACTTAAAAAATTTGGCAAGTTACTTTCAATTCAAAGGGAAATGACAGGAGCCTGTCTATAATTAAAACAGTAGATGCTTGTTGTGCAATAAGATCCTGTTTGAACGAAAGGAGCCTACTAATTTATAAATCCTATTGAAATAATTTAAAATAAAAGGCACTTGTTAAAACTGAAAGGAACCTCTTATAAGTTGAAAATAGAAGGAGTCTATTATAAAAGTGAAGCAACCTCTTACAAAAATGAAAATACAAACAATATACTACAGATATTTAAAAGTTTAGGAGAGAGCAGAAGGACGCAATCGATTTATACTGCTCCAATTTAAAATCCAAGCCTATATCTAGTCCCCAAGTATCCAACTTAAGTGTTTCATTAAAATCCCAAGTAGTAATTTGACGAGCTTTCTTCAAGCTCACGACTACAAATTTTTCAAGGTTCTTCAACCTTCCAAACTAGTAGTATTTAGCTAGCCTCTACAAGCTCTCAACAAATGAAAATTTAATTTGCTTGATATGAGCTTCAATGATCTCTCTCAAATAGAATTTTGACTTTTTAAATCACAAGAGATTTGATAAGAATATGAATTTCAAGAGTATTAATGTTGTTGTTGTAATTCAAGAGTCTGATTTGTTTTCGTAAAAGTGGCGTCTCTTCCTTAAGTAGGCATTTACTTCGACTAGCCGTTGCTTCACTTAATTCTGAATTGACTTTGGATTTTCAATATCATCTCTGTTGGAACAAAAATTTTTAGAGCTAATATGTGACCTTCATAATTAATAGGATTCTTTCGGATAAACCATTTCTAATAAGGTAAGTTCATAAAAAATGTTCCTGAAAGAAAGGAAGCATAATTCTTATGATTTTATTTCCTTTTGAGAATTAACCCGTTAACAATAAAAGGAAATAAGTCCAATGATAACAAGATTCTTCCAGATATTGTGAAATAAAGTTCATTAGGAAGGTTCCTACAAGAAAGGAAGCATTTCTCTTATGATTTTATTTCCTTTTGAGAATTAGACTGTTAATTGTATAAGGAAAAAATTCAATTTGAATTTTGAAATATTATGTGGTTATCATCAAATCATTAATAATAAACCTTGAGCTAATAATCTCTCTCTTTTTAATGATGACAAACAATAATAGATATATGTTCAAAATTTAACTAATAATGAAGGGTTTAAAAAATAACCATAGACTTTATAAGTTCTTATTGATTAGAAGGAGCCTTTCCTTTCTTAGTAAGGAGCCTATCGTTAACAAATCACAGATTAAAACTTCACAGATTCAGTTAGCAACATATATTACAAATTCATCATGCTCGTAAATCATACAATTAAAATTCATATAAGTATATCATATATCTTTCAGCAAAATATATCATTATCTTAATTCTCCCCCTTTGTCATTATCAAAAAGTAGAGGAAAAATAATGAATCAGCATAAATAGCAATAAAGTTATCGAACAGATATATAACATGTCATGCTCAAAATCATGCAAGGCAAAAAAATATCATTAACTCTTAACTCTCCCCCTTTGTCATTATAAAAAATATATCTACTCTCCCCTTGCATTAAAGCTGAGAATTCTTCATAGAAGGATAGATTAGTAGCAACAAATATTATGTCATCAACATATATTTGTACTATAAGTAAATCATTTTCCTTTTTTTTAATAAATAACGTTTTATCTACCTTTCCTCTTTCAAAGATATTCTTAAGCAGAAAGTTACTTAACCTCTCATAACATGATCGAGGAGCCTGCTTTAAACTATACAGAGCTTTGATTAACTTCATCACATAATCCGAATGTTTTTCATCTTCAAAACCTGGGGACAAATAATTCTTTATTAATGTAACCATTTAAGAATGCACTTTTAACATCCATTTGTAACAACTTGAAGTTTCTATAACATACAAAGGCATGTAAAATTATAATCGATTCCAATCTAGCAATAGGTGCATAAGTTTCATCAAAATCAATACCTTCCTATTGATTGTAACCTTGAGCTACAAGTGTAGCTTTGTTTCTTACAACCTTACCATTTTCATCAATTTTGTTTCGAAACACCCACCGAGTCCTAATGATTGACTTGTTTTGAGGACGAGGTACTAGATTCCATATTTTATTTTTGTCAAATTGATTCAGTTCATCTTTCATGATTGAATCCCAGTTTTCGTCAATAAGGGCCTCTTTAACAGTCTTTGGTTCTATTTGTGAGATGAGAGAAATAAAGTTGTTCTTAAACGATGATCTTATTCTTAAATTTTTAGAGGGATCTCCCATAATATAATGATGTATATCAAGATACCTATATTCTCTCGATGATTTTCGTTACATAGGCTCCTGTTGAGATGAAGGATCCTGCTCTGTTCTAGCTTTAGAGGGACCTTCTTGATTTTGTAATTCTGAAAGTATTATAGGTGTAGTTTGATTCTTTAATGTATTTTGTGGTACCAATGGATGCTCTTCATCATTTGAGTTAGTTGTTGTTGTCAAAGGTAGTGCTTCATCAAATACCACATGTATCGATTCTTCTATCTTCTTTGTTCTTTCATTATATACTCTGAATCCTTTACTAGCGGTACTGTAGCCTAAGAGGATAGCTCCGTCTAATCTCACATCGAACTTTCCAAGGTTGTCTTTTTCATTGTTTAGAACAAAACACTTGCAGCTAAATGCTCGAAAATAAGCAACATTTGGTTTTCTTCCTTTCCACAGCTCATAGGTGGTCTTTTTCAGAATAGTTCTTATGAGACATCTGTGAAGTACATGAAAAGTTGTAGATACTGCTTCTACTCAGTATCTATGAGGTAGTCCACTTTCACACAGAATGGTACTGGCCATATCAACCAAAGTTATATTCTTTCTCTCTACAACTCCATTTTGTTGAGGTGTCCTTGGACAAGAGAAGTTATGAGTTATGCCATTGTTGTCATATAATTCTTCAAACTTTCTGTTATCAAATTTTCCTCTATGATTGCTCCAAATTGAAGCAATGCAGTACCTTTTTCTATTTGAATTTTTCTACAAAACTTCTCAAACATTTCAAAAAGCATCATCCTTATTTGATAAGAAATAAACTTATGCAAATCTGGAGTAATCATCTACTAGAACAAAACCATAATGTTTACCACCAAAACTTTGAGTCCTAGTGGTACTAAATAAATCCATGTGCACAAGATCAATTGGTTGGCTAGTAGACAATATTTTTATGAGGAAAGCTGCTTTTGACTTGTTTACCTTTTAAACAAGCCTCACAAACCTAATTGCTTTCAAACTTTAAAGTCTGTAGTCCTCTTACTAACTTGTTTTTGAACAATTTTGATAGAATACTCATACTAGCATGTCTAAATCTTCTGTGCCAGATAAATGAATCCTTTTCTAAAGAAACAAAACACTTAACACTTTGTGAGGACATGTCTTCCAGTTTAGTATAATATATATTCTAATTTCTAGAACCAATAAACACAATATTATTATTATGAATATTGAGAATTTCACAATAAGATGTATAGAAAATGACTTTGTAACCCTTGTCAAATAGCTAACTCACATTTAACAGGTTATGTTTCAAACCATCAACAAAGAGGACATTATCAACAGAGGTAGAGTCAAAATCACCAATTTTACCAATTCCAATGACCTTTGCTTTATTTTTGTCTGTAAAGACACCATTACCTCCATCCTTTCTTTCAATGTAGCTAAAGTGTGATATTTCACTTGTAATGTGTCTCAAACAACCACTATCAACTATCCATTAATTCTCCCTTGTCTCTATTTCGAATCATATCTACAGAAAGCATTATCTCATTTTAGATATCCAAAATTTTTTGGGTCCTTTCGGGATAGTAGTTTGACCTTTTGATTTCCAAACATACATATGAGATAATTTCTTTTTACAAAAATTACAAGAATGACTAATGTGACCATGTTTACCACAGTAATTGCATAGAACAGATAAATAATAATTTTTATGATTTTTGCCACTTAACAGTTTCCTGTTGTTTTGGCTATAACTACTGCTGGATTTAACAAAGAAGTTTTTGTATAGCCTGATATTGTTATTTTCATTATATCCTATTTCGGCCTAACCAAAAATGCATTTACCACTACCAAGCAATGCATCAAGATTCTTCCTTCCATTAACGAAATTTTCCATATCTTTTTTTAGAGATAAGATCTTTCCAACACTTTTCCCGTTTTCAAGTTCTAAGGCAACGACTTTTCTTCTAATTGTCTTACCTTATTATAATCATTTTTTATCAGTGTATTTTCCAATTTAGCTGTTCTTTCTTCCAAAACTTCCTTTTCAAAAACCTTTTGCTTATAGTCAACCTCAAGAGACATATTCCTAGTAGCCAAATTCTCATTCGCAGATTCCAACGATTTAATCTTACTCTTTAGAGATGCATCATTGCTCTTGGACTTCTCAACTTCTTTGAAATACTTCACTGTTAACCTTTTGCACTAATCATACAATTTATGATATGTATTTTTCAACAATATCAGAGTTAAAATAATATACCTCATGGACTCCTGATTCAGCCATAAAACAAATGTTGCTGACTTCTTCTGGCTCTTCTTCTTCAAAGTTTTTAGAATCCTCATTTGACCAGGCTACATTCACCGCTTGCTTTCTGGATTTTCTATTCTCTAACTTGTCCTTTTGAAGAAGAGGACATTATGGTCTTGTGTGTCCAGGATTCTTGCAGTGATATCATATGATTTGATTGTTTTGTGTATTGCTATTGCTGCTACCGCCTTTTGATAGTAACCTGTTGTTTCTAGCTTTCTTGTTTCCTCTCTTTTCTCCATCATCTTCTTTTTATAGAAGTGGGCATATTTTGTGACTATAAAGTTGAACTCTTCATCTCCATCTATTTGCAACTCAGTGTCACTTTCATCACCTTTTGATTTCTCAGCTGCTTTTAGTGCCATTCCTGTTCTGTAGGAGGATCCTTCATCTCACTTATGCTCAGTTTTATGGATCATCAAATTTCCTCATAGCCAGTTGAGTGAAATAGTGTCTAGATCCTTTTTCATTTCTAGAACTGTCACCTTAGGTCTCCATTCCTTTGGTAGTGACCTCATAATCTTCGTTACGAGCTCGTCATTGGGATATATCTTTCCCAAGGTTGTGATGATGTTATTGAAGAATCCAAAGAATTCGTCTATGGTCTCTCCCTATTTCATGCTAATAGTCTCTCCCTATTCTATCCTTCTTTACCTCATTTGTTCCTTCAAACATGACTTGTAGTTTGTCCCACATTTCCTTTGCTGTAGAACTTGGATATTTTCTCATATGCTTTTGGAGATAATGCATAGATCAGATGATGTTTTGCTTTAGCATTTAGTTGTGCATTTCTTCTATCAGCATCAGTCCATACTTCTACATTATCTGAATCGGGAAATGTGGCTCTAACTCTGAGGGCTTGCCAGACTTTAATATCTTTAGATTGGAGACAGATTGTCATTCTCTCTTTCCAATAAGAATAGTTATTTCAATTGAAGTAAGGAGGCTTTGAGACGGAGTGTCCTTCAAGGCTTCTTAAGTTGTTTGCTATGATCTATCACATGTTGTAAAACACAATAAATATGAAACCTCGCTCTGATACCAAATGATAAAGCAAACACACGCAAGAGGGGGTAAATTGTGTGTGACTTAAAAAATTTTACAAGTTCCTTTCAGTTCAAAAGGAAATGACAGGAGCCTACCTATAATTAAAATAGTAGCAGCCTGTTGTGCAATAGGACCTCTTGCAAGTTGAAAACAGAAGGAGCCTATTATAAAAGTGAAAGAGCCTCTTGCAAAAATGAAAACATAAACAATATACTACAAAATTTAAAAGTTAAGGAGAGAGAAGAAGGACGCAGTCGATTTATTCTAGTTCGACTTACAACCCAAATCTACATCCAATCCCTAAGTATCCAACTTGAGTGTTTCATTAAAATCCCAAGTAGTAATTTGACGAGCTTCTTCAAGCTCATGAGTACATATTTTTCAAGGTTCTCCAACCTTCCAAAATAGTAATATTTAGCTAGCCTCTACAAGCTCTCAATAGATGAAAATGTAATTTGCTCGATATGAGCTGCAATGATCTCTCTTAAAATGAATTTTCATTTTCTAAAGCAGCAGAGATTTGATAAGAATATGACTTTCAAGAGTATTGATGTTGTTAATGTAATTTAAGAGTTTGATATGTTTTTGCAAAAGCAATGGCTCTTCCTTAAGTAGGTATTTCCTTTAACTAGCTGTTACTTCACTTAATTCTGAATTGACTTTGGATTTTTAATGTCATCTCTGTTGGAACAAAAATTTCTAGAGATAATATATGACCTTCATAATTAGTAGGATCCTTTCAGATAAATTATTTCTAATAAGGTTAGTTCATAAAAAAAAGGTTCCTCTAAGAAAGAAAGCATATTTCTTATGATTTTAGTTCCTTTTAAGAATTAACCCGTTAATAATAAAAAGAAATAAGTCCAATGATAACAAGATTCTTCCGGATATTGTGAAATAAATAAAGTAAGTTCATTATGAAGGTTCCTACAAGAAAGGAATCATTTCTCCTATGATTTTATTTCCTTTTGAGAATTAGGCCATTAATTGTATAAGGAAATAAATCCAATTTGAATTTTGAAATATTATGTGATTATCATCAAAATCATTAATAATAAACCTTGAGCTAACATCTCATACACAACTTATATTTAGTAAGGTCATTCAAAGGAAGTGTCTAGATCACAAAATAAAATTCTTTGATGAAGGTGATTGTATCATCTCTAGGCGATCTATTAAAATTCAAGGTATAAATCAAGCAAGTATATATACTTTAATGTTGAAATAACAATTAACCTAAGGTATTGCACACAAGTATATATGCTTAAGGAAATGTCACTTATTGTATGCATAATTAAGTTTAATTAAACTTCTTAAGAATAGTTAATTTATTAATTATTGTAATAGTCTAGGTTATCTCTTATTTTAGATCTAAAATGTTGTTTTCCTAGTGCATAAATTATACTTATTCTTCTAGTAATTCATACAATCCCTACTAAAATGTCTAAAACCTATTATACCTAGGCTTAAGCTTTAAGGGAGCTAGCACTCATTGCCTAACCCTCTCTGCAATAGTCGTAGAGTTCTCTCAACTTATTTTATGAATACCATTAGAGGTCAAACACTTGCACATCTATGATGGTTAAGATGAACTGGCTTCAAAAAAGGTTTGAGGGATACGATAAGAAAATAATCAAGCTTCGAAAATAAATGGTAGCGTATCATAACACTGCAACAAAATAACTAAATTAAAACTATAACTAGTGATGAGTTTAGGTCAATTCCATAAAGATTAAATCAAACCACCTTTGTAAATTATATTTATATGTATAAAAGGGGGGTTGATTTGATGCAATCAAGAAAACAAAGTAAAATTGAACTTATGAAAGCAAATCAAAGCAAGCAGTCAAAAATGATAAAATTGATAAATGATTTCAAAACTTGGTTCTCAGGTCAATCTCAGCCTAAACACAAATAAACATACGTCATTGCATTATTGTTTACACAGCTCTCTTAGAACTATTGACCGGAGATTAATAACAAGCTTTGTTAATCTTATTTTTCCTTTAGATTGTGTTTAATCAAAAATAGCTTTTTAATTAAACCTAAATATTAAACAACCTAGAATAAGCTCTCTAGATTTAATCGGATAACTGCATTACGAATCAAAAAAAAAATAGATCAATCTAAGCGACAACCAGTTATTTAACCTATGTTACCTTATCTCTAATGATTCAATGTCATTAGTTGCCACAAATAAACCCAAAACACAACTATTACGTATCATATTCAAGATTCTAGCAATGAGTTTATATAAAAAAAAATCTAGTAGAGCATTCAGATCATTCTTACACAATATCCAATTCAATAAGTAGAAAATAACGTAAACAATTCTTAAAGAGGGGAAGAATAATGATACACAATGATGATATGATTAAATGTGTTTCTCGGTGTCGATTTCACCTCCAAACTAGAATGAGGAAGCCTAGCCAACATAGATCCTAAGAAGGTAAGCTTTCTTCCCTTTCTCGTGCCTCCAAGATGATTCTCCTTTCTTTCACTGCTCAAAATGTCACGGCTATGCATCCGACTATATATGTCAAAAAAATATCTTTTGAATGTGCGCACGGTTGTGCAAGTATATACACGGTCGTACATCTCCCAAGTGTTGTTGAATTGTTGCTCTTCTTGTGATTTCTTGTCCAATCCTCACCCCAATCCATCTCCTTCTTGTTCCACAAGGGCAATTGAGTTTGACCATCAAAATGTTGATTAAAGGGATGTGCTTTTAACCCATTTTAGTTATTGTGTTTCAAACTTGTACCTAATACTAAATATGAACTAAAATAAGTATCTTAAGCATTTCACAACAATAATCACTAAGTGTTATGGAGTAAATATATAAAAAATCAAGCACATATCAATAAAGTATGAATTAAGATTTATACTTTATTATACTTTATGTGTTAATCATGTTATAGAATTTAAGTGATGTGAGCTTTCGAAAAATTAAAACAAAAAAGTGTTGTAATTATTCCATTGTGCGCGGAATTAGACCCTGGCCTGATTCTAACAGGGATATTATAACCGACTTTAATTCCATAATTTGGTTAAAATATGTTTGATTTTTATTGATTAATTTTGGAATTGAAACTGCAATTGATGCATGATTAAATGTTCTTATAATATGAAAAAATTCAGATTGAATATTCTAAAATCTTTTGTTCAATTTAGAATTAAGAAATTGTAAATTAGAAACTCGAAAACCAAATTTGAATTGTTAAGAGTTAATAACATCATCTGGCACCCAAAACCTGGAACCTTAGATTTAAAGCCTCCAATAGAAATACAATGCTTTTGTATCATTGATGATGCTCTGGCTAGTTTCCAAAACCCAAAATCTGGAAACCTTGTTATTACGCCGATTGTTTGGTTATGACGAGATTGATGATTTTTTGTGGCTGTTTTGTTACAGTGGGGGAGTTGATGGTCGTGTGTTGTTGTTGCAGGAGTTACGTCATAGGATGCGGTGACTTGATGCTGTCTGACGTCTTAGTGAATTAACATGACCATTAACGTGATAACAGCATATGCAGTCTGTTGAGGTGTACTAGACATTTGATCTGGGCAACTGTTATGACTAGAAAATTTTCAGGTCAATGTTTGGGACTAGCGAGAGAAGTTGCCACTAATCGGAGAAGTTGCGTGAAACTACAAGCGGCCTGCAGCGTGCGGTGTAAATAGGCATGAGTGGAGGTGGCGACTATGCTTGCAATGACTGGACGGCGAGGATGAAAAGCAAACGCATGCAGGCGATGCCGACGCAGTTTGTGAGTGATTGGCGGTGACAGATTTGGTAATGGTGGTTAGGGGTTGTGTTGGTGAGGTTAGGGTTTCTCATGGGAGGAGGGGTGTGTTTAGCTAAATAGACAATAGTGTTTGGCTAAATAGGCAATCTTATCTTAGGTCTATAATAGACTTATTCTAGGAGTAGAATAAGGGGTGTTTGATAACATGAAAATCACTATACTAAGGCCAAAATAAGGATTGTTTGGACAAAAGTTTAAGTGTGACTTGAAGTATGAAAAGAATAACTCATTTAGTTTTTGGATTAAAGTAATCTTAAGACTAAATTAAGTTATTTTAACTAAGGAATAACGTATTCTTAATTTAACTAAGTTCTAAACATAATTTTAAAATTGTTTTAAAATATAAATTTAATTCAAAAATTAAAGTAGTTATTTTCCTTATTTTGATTAAGGTTAATTATTCAATTGATTTCTAATTAAATTTTAGGAAAGTATTTTCTAAAATTAGAATTAATTATTTTCAAATATACTAAAATTAATTAATTATATTCCTTAAAATTAAGAAATTTGTTTTTTAAAGTAATTAAGAAAGACGTTTATTAATTAAATTTATTTATTTCAATTTGATTGAGATAACTAAAATTTATGATTTTATTTGTTTAGAGAATTATTATTGTATTTATTTATAAATTATTTCCTTATTTATGAATAATAAGTTTCTTGATTTATTAAAAAATATTTTTCTTGATTAAAATTTGAAAAGTGTTTTGTTTTTTAATTAAGACAAATGAGCTTTCTTTAATATTTTTGAGAAAGTGTTTTCCAATTTATTAAGGAAAGATTGTTAATTAATTAAGAAATCAATCTTTAGATAAATAATATAAATGAATTTCTTAATTAAATTTAAAAGTAATTATTTTTTAAAGTATTATCCTTTTAATATTAGAAAATAAATTTTTTATTAAGGAAAAGTAATTTCTATTTAGATTAGAAATAGTTTTCTAATTTGGTTAAAATGTCTTACTCATATAATTTTAAAAAAGGAGCTTTTCTAAATTATAATAAGAAGCATGATTTACTGAAAACTATTTTCAATTAAATTTTGTTAAAAAAGTCAAGAGAGTTGGGAATAATTTTCATTTGGATTTTAAAATTATTTTCAAATTAAATTAAATTTTGATTTTGAATCGAAATTTAATTCATTTAGGAATCAATGAATTTAATCTAATTTAATTATCTAAGGAGTTGGAAGTATTATTTTAAATTATAAAGATCAATAACTTAAATCAATCGAAGCTTGATATTTTATGTATATAATTTTATTAGGACTACAAAAGTTACATACTTTATATATATCACCCCTTTTTAGAAAAAGTGAAGTGCTCTCTCTCTCTCTATATATATATATTGAACATTACTGTTGTCTTCCATTGTTATAAGAATAAACCAAATTTTTGTTTATTGTTAGGCTTGTTGAGCAAAATCAAGGTTACTTTAACCTAAATATATTTAGTCTTATAACAGTAGGTCCTATTTAACTACATTTGTGTGATTTGGATAAACAAACTCATGATCACATGAATTTAGAGATAAAGTTAGGAATAACATATAAGAAATGTTTGGTAAGAGTTGTCACATAACAGATCTAGGAGTCAAATGAGATGTAATTGATAAAGTTGTTATCTACTTAATTTAAGTTTAGTTGGTTTGTTGAGTAAACTTATGATCAACTAAATTTGAATGATATCTTAACCCATTAGAAAGATTAGAGTAATCTTTTCGAATAGTAGTGGGACTATTATTTTGAATAAAATAGTAGAAGTAACCAAATAAATGATTAAAGCCTTAATCTTATTTAATAGTTATGACATATAATCAATTACTTATTTTTCTGACATTTATATTTTTAAAGTGAAATTTATCTTGTTCAGTATAGATGATACTAAAAGTTAGTGAATTGAAGTTCTTAGACATAAGTTATGTTAGATAAAAACGTTATATGTTAATTATGCAATTTTGCTATTAATCCCTATAAAGGATTTCATGTTAAAGTTTTAAAGATATTTCAAAATCATATGGATAACAAAATGGATTGACATTTTGAGTTCACTAATGTCTTATAAACTTTGATGACAACATGTAAGATGTATGTCAACATCATGATAGTAAGATGCAAGAGATTGCATAGCATAGAACTAAAAGGTATATTACCTTGATGGAATTATTTCACTTAATTTAGCCTACTAAAAACATAAACATGGACATCAATTAAAGGCTTTGCTATAATATGATAATAGTTTTCATAAGAAAAAATGATTGCATGAATTTTCTTGCCTATTCTTAATATGATATAGATCATATGTATTTTCAGTTCATGATTATGAGTATTTGATATTGAATTTAGATTCAACATTATTATAATGTTCGGTTTATAATAAGAAATAGATTATTAAGTAAAAGTATTTGATTTAATCTTCTACAAATAGTTTGTATCTATTGAATCAAGGGAGACTTATGATTAACATAAGTGGCAAGAATACAAAGTTAGATAATCAAGACTATCCTTTTGTGTCATGTCGGTTAAATCAACATAATAAGAATCATAAAGTTCCATACTATGATATATGTATCCTTTCGATTGTGAATCGTGTGAAACTTATTAAGTTGAAGAAAAATCGAATTAACCTCTAGTGAAGTTATGATGAAGGTATTGAATTTTTAAATCAATACATGTGATGTATTGGATGAAATAACAATTTATAAAAGGGTGATTCTTATATCTCATTAGAAGTACTAAATACTTTATGGATATAGTCATACACATTAAATGAAATATTGATTTAAAATTTTGAAAGTTCAAATTATTTAAATGTGGAAATTAAGCATTAGGAATGCTGAAGCATTTTGATGAGATCAATATGTTGAGTTTTAAATTTTCAGTTATCTATAAAGATTGAGATTCTATGATGAATGTCGCTACAATTAAATTCATAAGAGTATAGTTTTATGTAAGAAGGAATATATAGCATCGGATATTGTATAATGCAATATTTATTTCTTCTATAATGATGCCTAGTATAATAACTTACCTTCAATAGTTCTAATTAGATCAATTAGTAAGATCTCATATTATATACAGAATGCTAAGTCTTTAAAAGAATCAAAATTAATAATTTAAGGATGTGATACTTAGTTAAGGCATGTATTACCCATTAAGTTTAGAACTAAATTGGAATAAAAAAATGGTTATGAGATATCTAAAAGGTTAGATATAATCTTACAGACCTATTGAACAAAATTGTTTGTTTCAATGTATGCTTATATGAGAATGTTTCTTAAGATAAGTAGTGAGAGTAAGATGAAATTTGAAAAGTTCACATCTCATGACAATACATCCAATTAGAACTAGTACCTTTGTTGATACATTTGATGTATAGCTGAAAGGCTAGGTGATGTTGAAAGATTTATTTTATGATGAATTCAAAGAGTATGTTTTGGAGATGATTGTGAGTTCATCATATCTAAAGGAAGGTCTTTTGTTTTGAAAAATTGAAATTGATTAATAATAATAAGAAGATAGGAGAACAAATGTTTAGAGAGCCATAAAGACTCTCCTGCATCAAAAAATATTACCAGAAGATGACAACATTTTTAGACATATAAAAAGCCAAACAAATAAAGATGAAAGCATTTGCAAAAACAATATTTGCTCTTGAAACATGACGGCGTTTCAAGGTATTTTCTCTATAGGCCCCATCTTTAAGTAAAAGGGATAAAGAATTTCCCAAAATACGATTTGCTCTTCCTATTTTACCCGATTAGGGTTAGGAGTTCCAAAAATCGCCACCATGTTAAGGAACACCCATGGATGAGTAATGTTTCACAACAGAAACTCTTCGATGCAAAGTGATGAAGCTTTTTCTAATGTCTCTTATTTTACCAGTACATCAGTTAAGTGTATCACGTAGATAGGTTCACAACAAAACCTCCATACCAAAGTCACCTCACCCTTTATCCCCATAAGGTAAATTTCACATCTAATGCTTGTCATTTATTCTAAATTGTTTGCTTCAATCTTTGCTTACTACTGTTGACATGCAAAAAGTCTCTATATTCTCCATAACCTAGCTAGTTGGAATGAACATTCCTTGATAGAGCTCAAGGAAATTATTTTCTCTCTAACTTTAGCATAGACACACACCATAACTTGTTGATGACTTTTAAAGATGCCTTGAAACGTTCTTAGGTTCCTTTCTGCCAATATTTCCTTAATGCAAGTAGCAAAGGAAATAAGGCAGATAACAGTATTAGGATGAGATGTAGGCTTCTATCGGATAAACCATTGCAATACCCCTATGTATTGATGTGAGCTTAGGAGCTAAAGACATTTGTGTCTGATCCAAGACCAAATGTCCCAAGAGAAATGACACTTAAAAAATAAATGATCCCTATTTTCTTGTCCTGAGTTACACAGGACTGAATCCTCAGTTGAAGTTAGGAAAGAGAGTCTATCCACTGTATTTAACTTGTTTAGGGTAGTGAGCCATAGAATAAAAGAAGAGCTCGGTCATAGCTTTTTATGCTAAACCACTTCATATCATTCCATTGTGAAATATCTCTTAATCAGCCATTCTCTACAACTTTTGTGGTAAATAATTCCTACAGATGGTGTCTCCAAATATATCTATTAGGGAACAACGAGTTAGGAGGATAATTGGGTTGTAAGAAGCGGAGTTCCCTTAGGAATCCCATCCATTCACCCTCCCTAAAAAGGATTTAACCTTAGCAGTTGGTAGAAGGTGACTCAACAGTTGAGTAACACTCTGAATACTGATTAGTGGTCTATTACCTCTCCAGTTATCATATCAAAAGCTAGTCCTTGCTCCGTTCCCTACTTGATATGAGATTTCTAATTGCAATTCATCCTTTATCTTCAGCAATTATGCTAGAAACCAAGAATGGGAGGCCTTGGGGTTAACACCCCATAAGCTCCTGCCTTTGAGGACATAGGTATAAAGCCATTTGAGCCATAGGGTTTCATCACCTTGTAGGATGGACCATAAATTATTTATAAAAACAGATTTACTAGAGGATTTGATAGGAATAATCCCTAGGCCTCCCTCCAACCTAGGTCTATAGACGTCAGACTACTTTACCTTGGCATGCCCCTTACTATGGTCACTACCTCCCTATAAAAAATTCCTCCTAATTTTTTCCAAAGATTTAATAACTCCCCTTGCCAGCACCATATTAGAGGACTAATATTTATGCAAGGAGTTAATGATAAAGTTGACTAATTGTAGTCTACCTCTAAAATATTGAGCTCGGTTGGCCTATGAAGTCAATCTCCTTTGAATTCTTTCAATAAGAGGATAACATTCACTAAATTGAATCCTTCTGGTAGTGATAAGTAGAGCTAGATAGCATAGAGGGGGATTGATTTAACCTTATTTTAGTTAAAGAGGAAACTCTCCCTTCCATGTGATCTACACTTTTGGACAAAACAAAATGGTTTTCAGCATAGTTAACTGTCAATCTAGACATAGAGCTAAATTGATTAAGAGAAATCATATGGGGATTAATGGAATTCCCATCAACCTTAGAGAATAGGAATAGATCATCAGCAAAACTCAAATTCACCAAAGGGACTTCCTTGCATCTATTGTGATGTTTAAAGTGTTTACTCCTGCTAATATTCTACTTCACGAGAGAAGGTAGTGCTTCTATACATAATATGAAAATATAAGGAGGCATATGATCCCCTTGTCTAAGTCCCCGTTTACCATGAAATATTTGTAGGATTTCCATTAACTAGAATAGCATAAGATGGAGAAGTAATTTAACCTTCAACCTATTTAGTGAACATACCTGGAAAACCCATCACTTCTAGAAGTCTCAAGATAAAGTTCCATTCCACACTATCGAATGCCTTTTAAATATCTATCTTGAAAGCACAATTCTTTGGAGCATTCTTCCTCGAATAGCTTCTAAAGAGTTCCTGCACTATGGAGATGTTATCTCCTACTTGCTTTCCTAGCAAAAAAGCGCTTTGGTTATCACTAACCAAGGATCCCAAAATAAGTTTTAAACAATTAACAATAATCTTGGCGATCACTTTGTAGAGGAAATTAGACCATGCAATTGGCATGTATTCCTCCAAAGATGTTGGATTGCTTAGCCAAGGGTCCAAGCAAAGATAGGTTTCATTGATTTCCTTCAATAGAATTCGTGAAGAGAAGAATTCTTTGACAGATTCTTTCACCATCGGGCTTATTTCAGACCATGCTTTCTGAAAAAAGAAACCATTGAAATCATCGAGCCCTGGGGCCTTTTTAGGATTCATTTAGAAGACAACCTTTTCTATCTCAAAATTATCAACAATTTTGGTTAATGTTGCCTTCTCCTCAGTAGATAGTTTGTAGTGAATAACAGATTCTAGGAGTTGAGTGTGGACAGTTGAATTTCGGGAGTAGTAGAAATCTTAAAGAACCTCTTAGCCTGTCTCAATAAGACCTCCTATTTGCACATCTTGCTCCTATCTTGCATGGTGATTGTTGGAGTTATGTAAATATAATGCCCTGGAAAGCAAGTGTATTTACATGTAACTTTATCTTCTTCAGTTACAGTT
>JAOTBA010032047.1:0-16446 GCA_025629845.1 Erythroxylum squamatum
TTATTATTATTAATTTTTAATAAGTTATTCTTATTATTATTAATTTTTAATAAGTTATTATTATGATTATTAATTTTTATTTTATTTTATTTTTATTATTAATTTTATTATTATTATTATTATTATTATTATTATTATTAATTTTTAATAAGTTATTCTTATTTCTTCTTCTTCTTCTTATTATTATTATTATATTGCTAATAATAATAATATTATTATTATTATTAATTATTTTTATTTTTATTAATTATTGTTATAAATTTTATACTTACTATTTATCATATTATTAATTTTATTATACCAAATTAATTATCTTATTATTTATTATTATTTATTATTTATTATTATAAATTTTGTACTTTTATTATTATTATTATTATTATTCGAGATAGAAAATAGAGATATGTTGTTTTTCTATCGAAGAAAATTTGTTGTCAAAATTTAGAGAAACGTTGTTTTCCGGTTCCTGTAAAACTGTTGTAGTTTTTTTTATTTTCATAAACAAAAAATCACAACAGAGTAAACCAAACACGTTTTACTTACCTGTTTTTCATTTTACAAAAATGACAACAAAAAAACGGAAGAAAAAAAATAGAAACAAACAGCCTATAAAGTTACCGTTTTGCCAGTTAGATGATTTATTTTTAAACTAATTGTTCCAACATTGATTTTCCCTCTTTTATCTCGCGTTTTCCCCATTGCAGTATCGTTTTCATAATGTTCATTGGGTCATCATTTCGAGGTTCATTGTTGTTTTGTTTTGCTTTATTGCTCTTGTCGTTTCAACTTTACATGCCACAAACTCTCTTCCTTATTTCTTACTGTTTGGTTCAATTATTTTAACTAAGACAGGTTCCTTATTCTCTTTAAAAATTCCTTATTCTCTTTAATAATTGTTGCCTTCGTTTATATGTTTTGAGTTTAGAACAACCCACCCTTTTTCTTCTTTTATTTATAAATTAGTTTGATGATGGTATTGGATGTCTTTAATAGAAAGATTGATTTTTATTGTTATTTTAAGTTTTATACTATACTCAAATTTATTTATTATTAGTTAATTATATAATAATAGATATTTGTATATTTTATTTTACTTACTTTTATAATTTTTACTTGTAATTTATTATATATTGGTTTAATGGTAATTTAATACCGATTAAACCTTTAAATCTTAAACATTTCCTTTTAACTAATTTGATGTCCTGTCCGATTTTCAAAACAATTTTAAATTATCTACATGTTATCGATCCTTCTTATTTTCCTTCCTTTCTAAGAACACGTTATTAGCATCAAGGTTTTGGATTTCGTACCATACAGACCTATACTAACCGAAAGGTACCGTATCAATCGAAAAACGATACGAAATTTGGTTGCTCGGTACCATCCATCTCTATCGGTCGATACCGGCGATTTCACCTAGTACCAGCTAGTATCGGCCGATATTTGGAATATCGGCCAAATACCGATCGGCATTGTAAAATTATAAAAGTTGAGGGACTTATCTGTAAAAAAAAATTAAAAATACCCCCTCCTCTCGACAATCTCCTCTCCTTCTCTCTCACTCCTCTCCATCTCCAGCCGGCAATCCACTATGCCCAGCCCAGCCCCAGCGTTGTACTCGTCGGCTGCCACTGCCCTAAGAGTCATCGGCCTCCGCCCACCATCGCACCAAACGTCTCCCCAACAGATGACACATTAATTAATAAAAACATACAGTGGCACTGCTTTAAAGAAGGCGATGAATATGGAAAAGATGTAAGCGGTAATTGATGGAAATGGTATAAAAACATATGATGTCTCATTTAAAAGATGAAAGAGAGACGATTGAGCCCTAAAAATTGGTCCATATATGGGAACACACAAGTTGCAAAGAGAGCAACAGTGAGAGTGCAAAGTGGGATGAGAAACAAAGAGAGAGAGTGACCTCTCTATTGTGTGTGGCCCAAGCCCCCAACTGACAAAACTCGCAAAGCCAACGCTTCTGTTAGAGAGAGAGAGAGAGAGAAGTTACAAAGAAGCTATAATTTACCTTGCTGATGGATGTATATGTATATGTACAGGATTTAAAGAGTTAGTATTTTTTTATGATGGTAACCTTTTGTCAGAGGATGATACATTTGGATTATATTGTAATTTTTAAAAAAATTAGAGACTATTTTATAAATTTAAAAAATTACCCAAAACGATACCCGAAATTGACCGGTACAAATACAATACCGTACAATAACCAAATCTTGTACCAATACTAATACGGTATTCATAACATTGATTAGACAATTCAAAAAGATAACATAATTGGCCCAAAAGGCATGGTGCATGTTTTGGGGATATTATGACCTTGCACTAGAGCTTTATAAGGTCAAAATAAATATATTCCCAAAAGTTAGAAAATTGACATTCTTATTTCTTAGCATTGAACATCACGGGAAATATGGTGTTCAATGCCGAATAACAAGGCATGGTTAAGTTTGACATAATGGAGGGAAACTCTCTATCTCAAGACTGACATTTGTCCTAGGAAAAGATTACGGTTAATCTGCATAACCACTACAAACAAGAAGGCTATGATTTGAATCCTAGGTAAGGAATCTCTATCTACCTGTTTAGATTTAGAAGTTATTTTAGTCCTGAAAGACAAGAATCCTGATCTACCAAAAGGCAGTTGATGGTAAGGCAGAACAAGATAGACAAGAAAATAAGTCCTTAGCAAACACTTCTAGACACTAATTTGTGGTAGATAAATCAAATAATTCATATAGGGACAAAAAATTTTACAAGTTCATCTTCCATGGCATAAGTACCTGTACACAGAGAAATGCAAGATAACCTTTCACAAGTCCTTAAGGCAACAAAAGCAATCATATTAACCCACAAAAGTAAAAAACATGTTGCAAGAAAGAAAGAAAGATGAGTGACGGCATAACAATGAGATGAATAATAGTGGTTGAAGAGGTTTGAACAGAATCTTCCATCAAGTCGTAGTCAGGACCATCTAATGTCGAAACAAAATTCCATAAACAACAAGAGAGTAGCATAGTATGCTCATCACTCTTTTTTTTCACTTTTTGGTCTAAGAATACTCCAATCAAGCTTTTCACGCTTTTGTTGCTTAAAAGAGCCTTTACTGCTACAAGATAATGATTGTAGACCAACCTGACTAATTTTTGGCGACTTGTGTTGATTGTCTGGCACTGACACCATTTCCAATTGTTTCCTTTTATGGTCTCCATTTGACTCGGATTTTGGCTTAGCAGCGCCAGGAGATTCTGCCCCATCCAACGATGATCCATTATCTCTGTGAAATCCAAAAGAAACGGATAGAGTTAACCTTGGAAAGAATCCATAAATGAAGCATACATAAACTTCAAACAAAAAGACTTATTTCTGCAAATTAGAAAAGGTAACCAATTTCATGATTTATAGAATTCATCAAATCAGTACCTTAAAAAACCCTCTAATTCACAATCTTACGGTTTATTCACCATTAATTTACGACTGTATAGCTCCCATCCCAATGGGGACAGCCACTGTTGAGCTGCTCCTGACTAAAATGTCAGATAACATATCCTGACAGCAGAATCTAACACATACTTTTATGAGGTAGTCACCAATCAATCACATTAATAAGAACACTCAAAAAATAGTTCTTCTTTCATCTTGCTAGAGTCCTACTAACGCTGCTAGCCCAACACAGCACCTAATTTCTAGCTTTGAATGAACCGCACAAGACATAATATCTGCAACATGGACATTGCATGTGCACTATTTGAACTATTGAAGGAAAAAGTAAAAGACAGAAAGAAGTTCATAGTTCGAGAACTTGGAAATACTCACGAGAAGGATGCATCTCCAGTTTGACTGCTAACGCCAGTTGCATTTGCAGAAGCTTCAGGTGAATCAAGGTTAGTTGCATTCTCATTTAACTTCTATCAAGACAGCAGACCACGATAAGAGTAGAGCAAAAGCAAGAAGTGAAGCACAAGGTGTCTTTTGATTGAAATAAAAAAGATTCAGGTCATTAGATCTTCTTACTCACATCAACAGAAGGGTTGAAACTACCAAATGACATCCGACCTAAGGTCGCTCCTGGGTGGGGATCGCCTTCCATTATTACTACACTTCACGATCATAAAAAATAATGTAAGTTATCAACCAAAACACAATTTTATGGTATCAGGCGTCTCCTATAACTATGCACATAAGCAATTATGTACAAAATACAACCAGTCTGTGCCATTAAGGCCTCAAAATCCTCAAATTAAGACCTAACGACTAGCCAATTGATGATTATAGTTGAAACATTTAGATTTTGGAAGTGGCACAAGAAAGACAAAATAAATCTTTAAAGCAAGCTGTAGACCTCCTGTCCAAGGAACAGAATGCTTGTTGCGCAAACAAAAGAAAAGAAATTTGCTCCATAAATATGTATGTATATATATGCCAAGCCAAATATAACACAAAAGAAAAACAGGGAAAAATAAATGAAACACATCGAATAAACGAGAATTGATTCCACTAGTTAATTCAATTAAACTAAATCGTCTTCTAACCTACTTTAGGTAAACTCAAACCAGCACAAAGTGATTCATAAAGCAAAATAACAGGATACACAAATAGTTTCATATCGGAAAAATTTTACCACTTTCTAACAGTAACATGGGAAATAAAATTTCCCTCAGGAAGAACATCTTCTTGTTTCTTGGATTTTTCCTCCCTCAGAGCTGCCCTTTGCATGAACTATAACAATAGAAAGATAGAAACTTTCACATACCAATTCATCCTTCATAATTCACACAATTTTAAAAAAATATTGCCAATGCAAAGCAACCCATATAAATTAACGCAATACCCTACCCAAACCCCAGCTTTTAAAAAAAAAAAACAGAAACAAGAAGAGCAAGAAAGACAGGGCGAAAACAATTGATGTTTTCCTTTTCTATTACCTTTAAGTTCTTCAAAGTATTGGATAGCTCCCGCTTCGCCATTTTTGACCTCCAAATACCCCCTCCAAGTCCAGCCAGAAACCAAAGTAGCAATCTTCAGCCTTGAAGCCTACTTCGCTATCCGTTTCTCTCCCTTGTTCCAGTTGGTTTCGGCTTTTCACGCATTTAGGGCTTCTCTCTCGCATAAGTTGGGCTTCGAGTTGCAATGTTTTGAATGGGCCAGACGTTTTTGTAAGAATCTCTTTATATTGTAGATTGTTAAAATGGTAAATCCAATAACTATAATATAGTTAAAAATTTAAAATTAATTACTATCTAACTAAAATAACATGTTGAAAATAAGTGTTATTAACAAAATAACTCACTATGGAATGAAAAAGCTTGTGATGTTGCCTTATGCGGTGGCATATCATAACTCTCATGAGAATACTGTCCACTCCATCCTTTCATCATGGGTTGTAATTATGACGATGAATCTTAAATCCTAACAATAAGCTATAAATACAAAATGAACATTGAGAAGATCCAAAGATAAATAAATAATAAAAATTAAATTAAATTAAATTAAAGAAATAAATAATTGTTAGATTAATAAAATCTAAGCTTTCCTAATACCACAATTCCTTGGCAATGATGTTAAAAACTTGATTGATAATTTCTATGCTTATAAAAATTTATAAGTTTTAATTACAAGTGTATGGCGTAGTTGTAGTTAGCACTAGCAAGTACGAGTCAATCTCACAAGAATTTTAAGTACTATTATTAGCCCTTTTTCAATCATCTAACCATAAAATTAGGTTGTGGATTTAATTAAAAATTAAACTAACCAAATTAAACTAAGATTTACATAATAATGAACTTAGATAAGGAAAATACTACGAATATTTAATATAAAATAGTGGTAACTAGGTAATGAATCCCATTAAGAATTGTTAAATACTAACCCTTTATCATGTAATTAAATTATTGATTATTGGACTATGAAAATTTTTATCTTATATTAATATCTTTTAGAAGACTATTAACAACTAACCATCGGTTGATTAATTAAATTTCTTTCTCATTAGAACCCCTAAGATTACTTTATTGATTTGTGAATTTTACTATTAGGTTTAACCCTTAATTTAGAGGATTTATGTTGACCTATCTTTAGGTTTACATTATGCTCCTTCCAATTATGGTAGATATATTCAAACAAAAAGATTTCTCAATCTCTATCATATGAAATAGAATGTTGGACTAATATTTCAAATATATTAGTGCAAGAATATAACGCATAATTAAATCACAATAAATCAATTAATAAAATTGCATTGAATGAAAGATTAAATCATATTGTTATCACAACATAGGATTTATCACACTCCTACATATGGAAAACAAAACCAGAAAAACAAATAGAAATCAAAGAAATCATATTCTAAATCTCCCTTTTGTCTTTAATGAATCTTCTTACAATTCGAATTAAATGATGTTATCTATCAGATCTTGTCACGTATTCTATATATTTTCCTTGTCTTCTATCCAGAACTACCTCTTATTTGTGTTTCTTATGACCAAAAGACACTAAAAAACTCACCTCTCTTCTTTTTTCCTCAAATAATGCCCTTTTGCAGTAAAAATTGTGCAAGTGACCTTGTATCTTTCAAACTCCTAAATTTGTTATTTTACATAGGGTCAAAGACTTACACGAGCAACATACACAGTCGTGTATGTCAACATAAATGGTCGTGTATGTCAACATACACTAGCATGTATCTTCACATAGCTAGAAACAATATTTTCCAATTTCCATATGTTTACAAAGACTTACACAATCATTGTACATGATCGTGTATCTTCAAGTTACCTCAAATCTTCATTTTATGCCACGATTTCTTCTAAATTCTTCTCCTTTTGGTCTTGAAGGCAATTATCGCCTACAAACACACTTAAAGCTAATTAAGTACCAAAACGAATATAAAAATATTAAATAACAAGCAAAACACCTTAAATATTAGTATATAAATATAGTTAAATAATCATTTATCTTTTACACTGAAAGTTAGCTTAGAGAGGAGAGAAGAAGATTTTGAAAAGAAGAATAAGGACGTAAATCATCCATGTTTGAGTGTTGGATCATTTTGGCATGCATCTATTTGGTGTGTACTCTACATTTGTACATATATTTGTGACCATTTAACATTTGTTGGTATCTATTATATGATAAAGTGGAATATTTTGTGTAAATAAACCATATATTCTGAATATTATTATGATATTTATGGTATACGTAAGTGGTATATTAAAGATGAGTAATGAAATGGGGAATGAGACGAGTTGTTTAGATGTGATGACTTTATATAGTGGGACAGAGGACATTGAGGCAATATTTGAACTTGAAGTGCAAATTAATTTTGAAAGTTAGGAAATGATTTTTTATTTGTACCAAAATTATAGAAGATACCATGGTTTGCAAGTTTTCATAGAGGAAGAAAGAAAGAAGAGAGTGTAATCTTTAAGAGTAGAACATTTATGTGTCACAGATATTTATCGCCCAAACCACAAGAATTGAATAATATGAAACCTAGAAGTAGTGGGAAAACTAGGTGCATTGCTAGAGTATATTATCAGTATAATGAAGGAATTTGAAGTATAATGAAGTTTAAAGATGTGTACATCCATAAACTAAATCCAACTAATGTGAGGTTTATACGGCAGCATCAAGTTAGCGATGGTCAGATTTGATGTATATTGTAAATAAACAATAATTATGTGATTAGGTCATGCACAAATGTAAAGACTATTATTACAACTACTGTTGGATATGAGAACATGACATATTTATGTAAGTACTATCTTACTCATATATATTGATTAATGAGAGTGAGGTTGGAAGCAAGTGACATAGATGTGGTTTATAATTGTTTATTAAAATGGAGAAGAATAGTAGGTTTTTCTATAAAATTTACTATGATGAGGAAGTTTAAAAGGATTTTTTTAGCTAATGTAAGAAGTTATGTAATATATATAGGATTTGGTGATGTGGTGACATTTATTATGACTTCTCATTAACAGATACCAAATGTTGTTTGCCCCATTTATCAGTATGAAACATCACGATCAATCTATTTTTCTTGGTTGTATTGTTAGGAAGCAAGGCTATAAATATTTTTTGGTTGTTTCATACATGACTAAGTTATATGAATGGGAGGCCACCTTATGTTATATTAACTAATGGATGAACAAAGTTTAGGTAATGCCAATAAGGTGTTATTCCTTACTATTAGACATAGATTGAGTTTGTGGAACGTACTAAGAAAATTACCTTAGAAATCTAGTACCTATAATAGTAAAAAAAAGGGTTGAAAACTACTTCTTTGGATATTGAGTATTATGCAAAAAATAACAAAGAATTTGAGAGAAAATGGGATGAAATGGTTGTGGAGTTTCAATTGGGAGATAATTTATAGGTTAAGACCTATTTTAATGATCGTATAGGGTGGGGCTCCACCATAAGTTAAAGGCCATTTTTGGGTGGCATATTAATGAAAAAGAGAAGTGAATGGATAAATGCTTAATTTGATGGATAATTTGATGGCTATGTCTAAGGCTATAGTTCATTGACATAATTCTTTGAACAATACAAACAAATAATTGGGGATAAGATTAAGTGAAAAGTGGAGTTTGATTACTTGAGTGTAAGGAGTAGCGTATCGCTAGTGACATGTTTTGATATTGATAAATAATTTCGAAAGGTGTACACTAATTTCTTATTTCATATTGTACAAGAACGTTAACAAGTTTGATGTACTACAAGTTGTGTAAATCTTAGAGTAAAGGAAATAACAAGAATTACAAAGTTAAGGAGACAGTGTAGGTTAAAATGTGCTCAGGTTGTATATAGTTACATTAAGTGAGAATCCCCTACTAGCCAAGTATAGCTACAATTTGTTTGGATTTAAGGGGATTATGTGTTATTTCAAGTTTAAGATTTTGACTATATTGAACGTCGTTTGCAACTTCTTAAATCTTTCCTATGTTTTGTATAGTGATTCCCCTTCAACTTGCTAGAAATTTATTATCTTCGTTATGATCATTATATGCTTTATTAAGGGGAAGTACTAACCTAAAAAGGGTTACCAACTACTTCCATATCTTTACCTTTTTTGGGTTGAGAGAATTCAACCACATCTTAGCTTGATCTTTAAGTGTGAATGTGAATAACCTCATCTTAGATGCATCCTCTAATAACCCATTATACATGAACAAATCACACATCTTTAAGAAATTGGCCAAATGAGCATTAGGATCCTCATTGTCCAATTTATAAAACTAGACATTAGCTTGCAGCATTTTTAGTAAAGCTGGTTTAATTTCAAAAGTATTAGTCTACATTGGTGGTCTTATAATCGCTTGTTGATTGGTATTGAAACTAGACCTTATAAAGTCCATGAGGGTTCTTTTTTGTCCTGCTTGGTTTCTTTCTTCTGCCATTGATGTCTCCATAACTTCTTGGTGTCTTGCTTTTCAAATCTCCATTTTTATTGGCGATGTTGAAAACTTGTGTATCAAAGATTTTGCTTGAACATCTAGTTGCTTTTGTATTCATACACCTACAATTACACAAGAAAAGTGTTACAAAATACTCAAATCAAGGCAACTCAAATTGCACTAAATGCTAACTTTTGAATCCCTAACAAAGATTTCGAAAACTTATTGAAGTCTAATTTAAACTTATCTATATCGCAAGTATACAAATTGGATCCTATAGTATAAAAAGTATCATCCCTATAAGGATTGTATTAGTCACCCAACAATTCTTGTAACACCTTGTTTAAGGTAAAAAATGTGATGAATAACTAAGAACAAACCAAAAATAAAAGAAATAATGATTGAATGATGAAACAAGTAGCAGTGAAACAATTGATTAATCAATGATGAAAACTTAGGAATTTCTTTTATCCTTATTTGTTTTCACTTCAACTTATTGATTTAATCATACTTAAATCCTAATATCCAACAATTATGATCACCTTCTCTCGAGATCTATCCAAGTAATCCTAATTAAATAGATAGAAATTAAATTGTGAACGCTCGATCTATCAAAACTCTTCCTAGCTATCTTATCAAATTTGAAGGAATCTTATAGCTAACTAGTAAACAATTAAGATCTCTCTTTAATTGCCTATTAATTTGATGTTTATAGGTCTATTATGATATTATCTCTTACTATGCAACACAACATAAATAATTTAACCTAATATCTTGATTCAAATTGAATATAAGCAAAAAACATCATAACATGTATTGAAAATCAAGTTAAGAATGTAAAAGTTCAACAAATAATTCAAGAGTAATTCCTAATTCGAATTTAGCAATCTATATCTAAGACTACATATCCCAAATTGTTCATCATCAATATTTAATAACAAGAAAAGAAAAGAGTAGAGGTTTGAAATCTGGATGCCTTCTCTTCTTTTGCCTTGAGTTGGAAAATTCTACAGCCTGTGCTCTTCTAGAATTTCCTCTCTTTGATCTCCTCTTGGTGTTTCCCACTAACCTCTTTTACGTTTTCTTTGTTTAAAAATTGTTCTTATCCTTTAAGGCTCTTTCTGTGGTTTTCCTATTTGTTTTGATTCAAAAATAGCCCTAAAATATAAAAAATATAAAAATCTCATAACCTGGAAAGGCTGAGATTAGCATCATCGTTCATGTAAAAATCTTTCAACCTGGAAAAGTTAAAATTTGCATGAACATACAAGTTGCACATCCTCTTGCACCACCTCTCTATCAAAATCATGTATGTGATGCATTACCATAATAGAGGCTTCACCAGGAATCCGATTGCCCTCTTGCATGATTATGCATCATGCAAGAACGTGCTAAAGAAATATTGAGATGATTTATAAAGAAATTTTGGCTATGTAAATTCCTAACCAAAACTATGATTATGATAAGGAAATATACCCACAAAAGTTCCTTCCTATATTAATATTTTTTGTATCCAGGATGCCTCATCTAAAGATTAAGATTATAATATATGAATATACTTGTGCAGAGGTAAGAGAAAGAGAAATAACAAATATTGAGATGATGGAGAAAGAAAATTTGACCAAGAAAATTCCTAATAAAATATACGATTATGACATGGAATATAAACCCATTAAAGTTGCTTCCTCTGTTGCTTAGTATTTTTGTCTTTATGGTATCTCATTTAAAGATTTACATTAAGATATATTTGTATATTTGTATAGAAGCGAGCAAAAGGTAAACATATAATAATGAGATAATGGAGAAAGGGATTTTAGTTGTGTAAATATCTTATTAAAATTATAATTATGATAAGGAATATATACCTACTAAAGTTTCTTCCTCTATTACTTGATTTTTTTTGTCCATGATGTCTCCTCTTAAACAATAAAAATATTGAGATAACACAAAAGGAACTTTGGCGGGGTAAATTGTTAATGAAAACTATGATCTAAGAGAAGGAATATATAACCACCAATGTTCCTTTTCTTATTAGTCAATTTTTTTTAATGTCCATGTTGTCTCCTCTAAAGATCAATTTTATTATATACTAATATATTTTTATAGATACTTAATATAAAGATTTGTGTTATTTATTCTTTTATATAGCAGTATTAATTGATTTGTGAAAATGTTTTTGATTTTGAATGATACATTACTTATTAATGTTATCTTTTTTCTCTATTCTTATATATATGGTTCTAAATGTGAACAAGTGATGATTATCCGACTGACTGGTGAGAATGATTTGCTAATGCACACCATGTTCTAGATTATATTAGTTATATTCCTAATGGTAAAGATGTGCCATTACAGAAGCAAACTCTTATAGGATTTTTTATTAGAGGTTTAATAATAATTGATTACACCATTCCCAACATTGTCCTTTTAATATTAATTTTAGTGGTGATAATATTAGTTTTTCCCAAACAAACTATATAGAATCTTAAGGAAGGTTCTGTGTATATGCCATATGTGTTAACATTATAATATATTGAGTACTCATTTATTAACCTTCTTAAAAATGATAAATGAACTCTTAAGGTTGAGATATAGAAGCTACCTTTGTAAAGAACAATTCCATTGGTCATTTCATAAGATGTTTTTGCCTAAAGAGGTAGAATTATTGATGATAATATGGAATGCTCATCCAAAAGAACCATCTTACCATGTGGTATAGCTTTTATTGATAGATTATAAAAGGAGGAATGTGCTTAGGATCATGTTTCACTATGATTTACCATTGAAAGTTATTAAGATAATTACATCCTATAGTATTATTATGATTATTATTGATATTTAATATATTATAAAAATTATTGATTATTTTAAGTATCCAATAATGATGATTATGTTGGTTTTTATTCCTTTATAGGCACACTATCCTTAGTTTTTCCTATGTTGAGCCTTAGTGTCCTTATTAGGATCTTCCATAATTTCATTTAGTGAATAAAGAGGCTCTCAATGTTTTGATATACATTATATTTTAGTACTCTAAATTTCAGAAGTATTGCCATTCATATCCTTACGTTAATTGAATTTTATGAAAATATTCATAAGTTATGCAGTCATTTCCCTTAAACATATAGTTCCTATTAAATTGATTTATGAGGACTAATCATTTTATTTAGAAGTATTTATTTACAAATATCAATAGCAATGTACTATGTTAAACAAAAACTATCTATAAATTAACAATCTTAACCATTTTTATAATAATCTTAAACTAAATTCATGAATTTTGACATCCCTATTAGGAATTGATGCAAGTAGTCTTTAGACAAGTCATTAAAGTTCATTTAAGCTAAGTAGCATGCAATGTCAAATTTGACCCAAGCCCATTTGATATTAATCCAATTGATCCTTCATAAAATTCATATGATTTTGTTACATTAGTGTTTGATCTATAATCAAATTCCTTATCATTATAACCATTTTCCTAAAACTAATTCAATAAAAAATAATATTTAACGTTACTATTATATGTTCTAATGCAACCCATGTGATGAGAATATCATCAAAGCATAATGCTCACAAGTGGAAGAACATAATTTATTTCTTTATTGATTATTGTGCTTAATTTTGTTTGAAAAAGCACAAGAAAACTAAAAAAAACATAAAATAGAAACATGTGTATATATTCATTTCATTAAAACTTTGGATGCAAACCAACACTGGTTTAAATAAGAAAAAAATCTCCAATTTGAATGTTTAAATTCAAATGTAGATAAGAATGTTGATCTTTTTTTACTGTTATATAAAAAATCATGTTCACTTTCATTATTGTGCATATCACATTTCAATTTCTCATTCATAATTATTTAGGTATCTAAGAGCTCTAAAGTCTCTTTATGCTTAGAAGATAATTTCTTCCTTTTCAAACTCATGAACTCTAAACCTTAACTAACACATCATTTGAAATGCCAACATCACAATCATCTTTATCATCATAAGAATTTAAAGAAGAGGTTATATATTAGTCATAAAATACAGACTTGTCACCATGTTTTTCAAATTCCTCACTTTTCAAGCTAGTACTATCATCATATATGGCCTTAAGTGCTTTCTTCTTCTTCTTCAAATGTTTTTCCCTCTTACCTTTTAAGAACATCTTGAATTTATTTATGATGAGCTTTGTATCATTCTTATCACTTTCACTTGTAGAGGACTCCTTATTATCGATTTTCTCTTTTTTAGAGACTTTAAACACCATACCTCTTTTTTTGGAGTCACTTCTACTTTAGGCAATTCATTCATCCACTTCTCATAACTTAGGAGTGATCTAACTAGCCCTTTTAATAACATAGTGCTTAAATATTTAACTTCTTATATAGCTATCACCTTTTCCTCCCAAGACAATGGCAAAGATTTAAGAAATTTTGTCACCAATTTAAGATAAGTAAAAGAATTATTAAGACCTTTAAGATTATTAATGATATAAATGAAGCGTGTATATATTAGAAATTGACTCAATTTCTTTATATGAAATAGCTCATATTAATGCAATAATAGCCTCGTTTTACTCTCTTTTACTTAAGCAATGTCCCTATATGCGATTTCAAGTGTGTGCCATATCTTATGGGTAGTTTCACATATGAAAATCCTATTTAATTTGTTTCTACCAAGAGAAAAAAAAAATCACCACTTTTTTATTAAAAACTATAAATCTCTTATAATTATCGCTCCATTCACTTCTATCCTTTAGTAACTTGATTCTATCTTATCATTTATTTTTGTTAAGTACTTTATTTTAGTTTAATGTTATGTTCAATTCTTTTATTTTTTTCTTCTTTTTAGTTATTTCTGTAAGGTATAATTAAATTTTAGATGTTGATTGTATTTACCATAGACAATAAGTGACGGATAAGGTTAGACCAATTTCTTTCCCTTTCTATTTCATCCCTCTTTTAATATTTTTATTGTCCTTAAGTTCTAAATTTAGTGTTTATTTTTGTATGTTGAGGATAATATACATATTAGGTATGGAAAGGGAAATATTTATTTTAAGGCCTAGTATATTTAACCTTGGTGAATTAATGTCATCATAATTAGCATAATAAGCAACGATTATGCAATTATTTACATTGAAAGAAGAATAATTAAGATGTTTATTTGAATTTTGATTACTTTTGTGATTTAATTAGTTTACAAAAATATATAGGATCATTAAAAACTAAAATTGTTTTACTTTGATCCAATTATTTGAAAATGGTGTTTAATATTCATAGTGACACTTTTGTATATCTTAGACTTATTTTGAGTTAGAAAGTGAATTCATTTTCTAACTTAAAATATGTCTACGTACTCAAAATATGTCTAACAAAATCTTAGACATATTTTGAGTTAGTGAGTGAATTCATTTTCAAGAATTTTAGCTTCCTACCAAAAAACAAAAGTGTGTGTATAAATGAGAGTAAATAATTTTACTTTGTTGGCTTTAAACTAAGTAAAAAGATTTAAAGTTCAAGAGTGGTGTTGGTAACAATTTAAATTACCGACCTAACTGAGTAACCAAGAGTATTCATGATAAGGTATTTACTTTTACGTAACAAGGTTAAGTGACTTTTCAATCAAGCCTCTAATTCTCTTTCATTATTTTAATAATAGGTGTTATTATTTTTTGTTAGTTTAGGCTATTAAAATGGTTGAAAATGAAAGCATTTTGCTCATTTTTTCTACTTTATAAATTAGTTAAAAGTATATAAAATAAATTGATGTTTGAAGGATTGTATGATTGAATTGAATTGATTAATGATTTAATGGAAGTATCTAAGTACCTAATTATTTTATGAATAATGTAATTGAATAGATGATGAATAGTTTTGGTTTATGTAATTAATGTTTTGTATTTTTTTACTGTAATTGCTACTTGTTTAAGTTAAAAGTTAATGATTTTTTTTTGTTTTAGGACAAGCAAAAGTTTAACTGTGAGGGGTATGTTTGTGTATGAAAATGCACATATTTTCTTAATTATTTTCCTAATTTTGATGTTAACTTACATTATTTTATTTATTTATTAAAATTTTTCAGTAATTATGATAAATTGTCATTTGGATGAGAACAATAAATATTGAAGGCTATTTCAAGTAAAATATATGAAGAAAAACATAATTTTTATAGGAAAATGATCTAGTCCATATCTGTGTGCCAACTTATGTCCTATATAGATTAATTGCAGTAAGAGAAATGGTTTAGAATACAACTTGAAAAAATAATGTTTGACAATTAAGAACTATATAGAGTAACGCGGACTGAACCACAATCATCCTATAGTTTATGCACCAATTTAAAGAGAAATAGTGTGATCCACGATATGGGGATGTGGCCATGTCAGAGATCACATACTAATTCCAAAATAAATAAGGAGATTCGTAACCCAAAGGCATAGTTGTTCTACGAATATGTACGATTTCTAAAAGAGTTAAATAGATCTATGGCCTGACCCTTAGTCCTGGCTTAGACTATATCCATGAGTGTGAAAATTTATATACAGCATAAAATCCTAAATTTTTAGAAGAATATTAGAGACTTTACATTTTAGATACATCTTTTTCTCTCTAAAAATTTAGAACCCTCTCGAGGCTAATTTTAAGGCTATTTATATCAAAGAATTATTATTCATACATTATCTCAACAAATCAAACTGTTAGCAATATCAGGAATATTGTCTAGATTTATTTCTATCACGTTTTCATTATTTTTGTCTATTAATTTTGTTGTTCTGACTATGATTAGTGGCTAAACGTTTTATATGTTTACATAGAAAACCTTAGTCTTTATTTATGTATGGATTGATTCATTTTAATTTATGAATTGGATATCCTTCTATGCATTGCCTTTCATTGATCTGAATGCATGATTTAGTGATGCTAAAGACTAAATTTGATTTTTATCAATTATATATGCCTTGCGAGTGTTAGTAGTGTGCCCTAGGCCAATGGACATATGTGATTCATGTATTAACATTATGATTTGTTAATAATATATTATG
>JAOTBA010032091.1:2036-16433 GCA_025629845.1 Erythroxylum squamatum
GTATTTTTAGCCATGTTAGGCTAAAATCTTCAAGATTTTCAAGCGTGGTTTTTTGGTGAGCGACGATTGCGCATAGATTGAAGAATTTTTTGGATAAATGCTTAGGGATTTTTGCTATAAATAGAGGAAATGCTGATACTTCAATACAAGCACCAAAGACACCACTCCTTCCTAACCTCTTATCCTCTTTTCTGTATACTTACGAGTTTTGAAAGTTCTTTTTTTTTTTTTAAATTCTAGTCTTTATATTTGTATACATTCTCCATATATTAGTAAAATTGCTTATCCTCCGGCCGTGAACATAGGTCGTATTGACCGAACCACGTAAATCTTTGTATTCTGTCCCATTTATTTTGTCTATTTTTATTTTCGTTACTATTTTTCGGGCTATTAAATTCAACCGGTATGTTATCCGAGGGCATTTTAACTTAACAATATTGAACACAACCGAATTTACGTGAGAATCCAACGTGAATTCGGTTGGACTTAAAAAATATGTTTATTATTTTGATTTATTATAAATATTTATATTATAAACATATTCAAATAAGTTATTCATTGCTGCAAAGGATAAGTAAAAAGGGTTTTAGTCGAGATGGCAAGCACGTGAACTCAGTTTGAACTCTTTTACCATCTTAAATAAGAGTAATAAATTGATTTGGTCTCATTTTAATATAAAGTCAATTAATTTAACTTAAGTTTTGTTGAGTGCCTTGAATTTTTTTACAAACTGTAAAACAGATTATGACCTAACTTGAATTTTTGAAAGGTCAACTCAAAAGGAGGGGAAAAAAAAGAGATCAATGGTGTGAGCAGAAGGAGAGTTATAGAGTTTTATCACTTGTAACAGTTTTCTCCTACGAAATAAGATTACTCTTTTCCTCCTTGTTGACGTAGGTTATATTGGCCGAATCACATAAATTTTGCGTATTTTTTGTTTCTTTAATTTTTTTATTGCGTTGTGTTTTTTCTTAACACAAAAAATTGTCTTTAAATAATTTTCATTAAATTTCAACAAAAGTTCTGATTATATGAAACAGGCTCAATGAATTTCGAATTTTAGTTTATTAGTCAATAATTATTGTCATATGCTTACAACTCCGAATCACGTCTTCGAAACAGTGACAGCTCAATAGGGGCATGCACTCACAAGGCTACGTAAGGACTAGAATGAATGATTAGAAAGGATGCATGTCAGTGACCGTAACTTCTGCTATGAAACTCTAAAGTACCAAATAATTAAAAAAAAGAAAGAAAATGTCTGCTTTCTTTGCTTGACCAACATAAATACCAAAAAAAAAAAAGGAAAAGAAATTATACTAAAACGGAGAATCATTGAAGGGTTATTTCCTTTAGTGGTCAAGAATGATTTCATGAAAGAGCCAAAAAGTACAAGGCAAATTTTGATTGGGATAGCCATTTGGCCAATTTTCATACCGGACAATATAAAACGATTTCGTTATATATATAAACAAATTCAAGTCAACGTTGTTTTGGGAACAGAAGATTTGATGTCACAAAAGTTGATGCCAATATTAAGTAAAGTAATTAATTAAATAAAATCTTATAATTATGAAAGTATTTTTAATAGTTAATGTGTTGAATATTGAATATGACATAATTCTCAAATTATTTTAATATTTAATGTATTAAATATGAGTTCTTAATATGTCTGTCTCTTAGGGCTTGTTTGGTAAGGAAATGATAAGCTCTTTTTTGACTATTTGACTCATTTAACTTATTAACTTAAAAAAAAAACTATAAGAAATGTTTGGTTATTAGCTAGTTGGGTTGACTGATTTAACCTAACCAGCTAATTTTGGATAAAGTCTTGTAGTGGAGCGTTTCAGTATAATCAGCCGAAATCTTTTTGATTAATGTCGATGTTGCCCTCCTTACTACCGTCTCATTTCTCTCCTCTGGATTCTTCTTCGCTCCTTTCTTCATGGAAGGCAAGTCTGATGGCTCTTGGGCCACTTGGTGGTGGTCCTCCTCGGCCATCGCTCTCCCGGAGTTCTAGAACTCCTTTTATCTCAAACAAAGCTTCGTCGGAGCTCTCCAGATCTGACTCTTTTCCTCTTCACCACCTGGACACTTTTCCTCTTCAACGAGAGTGACGGACTTGGCTCTTGTCCTACGAGGGTCTCACCGAAGCTTCTCTGAGCTTCTCTCCGGACACCTCTCTCTTCCTCTCCTAGTCTCTCCCCCATGGACCTTAATCTCTATAATACCCATCTCAGGATTCGCACCACTGACGCGCGACCGAGGTGACCTATGTTCAGATGATGGTGTTCGGTAAATTTTCGAGGCTTTCGTGGTCGAGTAGTTACAGTTAAGTACGTTGTTCCGAAAAGCAAGCACCATCTTTGTCGTCCTCCAAGCATGCAGTCATGCTGGTTTCCTTGAGAAAGGAAGGGAATGCTTCAACATGATGACCAATGTGTATGCATCATCCAGAAGGTGGGATGGCTTTAGAAGGATAAGGACAATGATGCATTTTAACAGAGTAAGGAAGAATCCAGGATAAAGCTTTGTTGCAGTGAATGGAAAGAGTCACGCATTTACTGTTGATGACAGAGGTCATCATGAAAACAAGCTGATATATGAAGCTTTGGACACTTTGATGTTTCATTTAAAGAAGGGTCCATATGACATCATGATGGAATTCCTAAATATGAACTAGAATCAAGTGTTATGCTTGATATATCATGGAATTGCAATATAGCAGAGACTTTGAAGGAAGCCAAGGAGAAAACAGTGATCTGAAGTTAACTTCTGGATGTTCGATATTCTGCTTGGTGCCTAGCCAATGCTTCTCCAATCTTTCAATCAACAATCTTCCAATGCTGAAAGACTTTTGAGAACATACTGCGATGACCAATGTGTAATAGTTCCTCTCTTATAAATTTATGTTTATGAAATGTTATAAAAATTTATATTTATGAAATGTTATAAAAATTTATGTTTGTTTATATTTATCATTTTCTAATATTATTGATTAGATATATCGAATTTGTGATTAAATATACCAAGAGTTGTTTTAAATTTAATATAAAAGTTGTGTAAATTGATAATGTATGAAAACATAGATTTCTAACTATGTATTAATGACTAATGATGTCAATTAAAGATATGATTTTTCAATTAAATTTTTAAATTAATTTTTGAATAAACTCATTAAGACTTATTATAATTTTTGTATTTAAAATTGTTAAAATACTCATTATTATTAGTAGTATTGTTGTTGTTCTTCTTCTTATTATTATTAATATTATTATTATTATATGTTCTATATTTTTATTAGAGTTATAAACTTAATTTTTGTAGAATTTAATATCCAAATTCTAAATTCTTAATAAGAATATTCAACGAAATACTAAGATATATAATATTCATACCTTTATAATTTTTGTAAGTCATGTTCTCATAAGTCATTTTACACATAAACAGCTAATATTAAACAACTAATTTTACCAAACATTAAATGACAAACAGCTAATGCAATCAGTTGGTTAAATCAGCTGATATAATCAGCTATCAGCTAACAGCTAATGCAATTAGCACACGGATCTCTCGGCATATAACCCATAGTCGTTTTAAACATGCACTTGGGAAGCAATCGACAGCTCTGTTCATATGTCATCAAACACCGCCCGGAAAAAGAAACTGCCTGTAACAGGACTGGAGCGTCTGGTTCAATAACTTGTGCCTTGGAAATTCAATTGGTCAGTACATGCCATTACTTGTCCTGCAGATGTTAAGCTGAATGGAATTCCTAATTTCTTCAAGTTTAGACCTTTAATTAATGTAATAACCTTTTCATATTACCTAATGCTAAATCTGGGTGAATTTAGACAAGATCATCATAATTGAAGGAGCGTGCATTATTGTGATGACTTTATCAGATCGTCTTCTCTCCATGATCAATTCAGTCACTCTTGATGGACCATGCTAACATGCACTACAGTAATGCTCTTTTTATCTATAATTTTCCAACATATCTTTATAATACAGAAAAAAGAAAAAACAGGAAATATTACTGATTAAAACATATAAACTAACCCAAAAGTGAATCTTTTTTTAGCACAAATTAAGATTTACATGCTACTGCTATAAAATAAAATAAAAAAAAGGGGACAGGAAATCATCCAGCGTAACTTTACATTTTGTTTTTACCGCTTGTCTTTAGCTTGAATTTAAACAACCCCGGCCGCTCCCACTCCAAGAGTAGCCGGCCTATGCGGCTCAATCTTCCGGTTTTTCCAGAAACAACCATCCGGTGCAAGCTTAGCCGCCGATCTCATTGGCTCCGACTTGCAACGTGTGAGCACAAACGGTTCATAAGCCTTGCCTCCTAAGAGCTTCTGCCCAATCACCGTCGCCATAGACTCTGCGCCGGCGACTCGTGGCGGAGGTTTGCATGGATACGAACAGGAAGACCTCGGCGGCTGTTGCAGGGTATTGTTAGCCGGCAGTGGAGGAATAGAGTCACGGCTAACTCTTCTCTTGATGGGATCATCACCACCGTTGTTTTTGTTGACCGAGGGCCTACAGTGCTCTGGCATTCGTTTAATGAAATCGGTACTACACACCCATGTCTCCTTGGATACCTCCATTGACAGCTTGGGCTCACACATCATGAGTAGCAAGCAATCTGGCAATAATGGCTCACTCTCTCTCTCCCTTGACTTGACATAAGTTTGCCTGTCTTCGGGTTCGGATCTTTCATGGGTCATCATCGCCTCTTCTTTCTCTTCCCTTGACCACTCTGCAAGTTCCGGCTCTTCATGAACTAAGGTTTGAGGTTGTCGGGGTTCTTGGCCTTGCATGTTTTGGACAACCTCTTGTTTAAGCTCTACTGACACTGGAATTTCAATTTCTTGTGCTTCTTCTTTTGTTGGGTTCTGCTCTTCCCAAGCTTGTTGAAATTGGAGCATCTTTTCTTCATTTTCATCATTCTGCAAGTATCCTGAATCTGATATTTTTTCAAGTAAAGAATCATCGTATAAATTATCTTCTGCTACCACTGGCTCACTCACCTCTTGTTCTAGGTTTATTGCTGAAGTTACTGCTTGGAGTTCAGTATCTGGTCTTTTCTCTTCATCACCATCTTCACTCTCCAAAAGCGCCAAGCTTTTTTCAGCTTCCTGAATTTGATGGTCGTCTTCAGTTGTTTCACAAGAACGCAACTCTTCACATATTAGGACCTGTTCTTTATTATGTTGCAGTCCTTGCTCAACTTTCCTTTCCTTTTGTTGGTTTTTGTCATTCCCACCATCTTCAACCACCTCTTCATCCACCTCAGTAACATCCTCTTCCACTTTGGGAGCTGGGGCTTCCCAAAACTTGTTAGCAAGAGCGGCCATTCTCACAGGGTCAGATCTGCACCTCATCAGTAACAGAGCATTCTTCGGTGGAATGCAAATGCTAACCCTTGCTTCCTCTTCCTGACGGCTCCCACTTCCTCCTTCAAAGCTTTCATCTTTAAACTCAATCTCCTCAAACACATGCCTCCTATAACTCCTCCTGTATCTACTACTCTCTTCTCTTTCATCCTCTTCTCCAACCACCAGCTCTATCTCTCTTCCCTTCCCATCTGCTTCTTGAACCGCCACCAGCCACCTTGTAAACACTGCTCCGCATGACCTATCGTTCCCTGAATCCGTCCCTGCCTTCTCGTCCTTCTCTTTCTCGCTTGCCATACATGAAGACCGGCAAGGAAGAAAGCAATTAAATTCAGCCCCGAATGCCCTTAATGCTTCACATATTGTCAAAGGAAAATGTACCCATTTCCGGTTTCTAAGTGGCAAGCATTCACGAGGTTGTTGGTGGTTCAAAAACTGATGGTTTACATGATTTTGGCTATTATCTGGATTCTCACTTGCTTCAACATTGTGGTCATCGTCGTTGTTGCTGTTTTGCTCTATTCTTCTAAAACTCGATTCTCCTCTTCTGGTCGATCTTTTTCTCAATTTCTTGCCTTGTTTCTTGGTCTTGACTCTCACTTGACCAATACAGGTGACTTTGGGAGAAGATGGTTCGGGGTTTTCGAAACCACAGCCGCGTTTCTTGGCATTGGAAGTGGAGAACATAGGAGACGCTTGACCACCTCTCATGCTACCGTTGCTACGCAGCCTTCTACTAAGAGAGTTGGAGAGCGAGATTTGTGACGTCGGCTCTCTGGCACGACCCGGGCTGAGAATGGACTTGGAAGAGATCTTCATGGAAGACGAAGAGGAGAGGAGTGAAGTAAAGTAAATGAAGAGCTCAGTACTCGTGGTAGCGCTATTGTTGCTGTTGCTGCGATGGCCGAAGGGGTCTATCTACGGCGTCCATGTGTTTTGTTGTCTTGCGGCGTTGTATTCCCTCGTTGGGTACTTTGGTCATGTGCAAATAATTCAGATTTGACAGGCAGAAATAGAGAAATTTTAGGGGCCTGGAAGGAGGGTGGTGTAATAATGGTGGGCGTTGTTGGGTTTTGTGAATGTTGGGATGCAGAGTTAACAGTCCTAAGCGCTGGCAAAAGAGAAGCGAGGGAGTGTTATTGATCGAACAATATTTAATAAACGGAAGGACATTATTTATATGATATGAGGGGGTTACGTAGTATGTAGTAGCACTACTTGTCTTTAGCATAAATCGAGCTGAGTTTGGTAATTTATTGGAATGACATTTCTGCCCGTTCAATGTATTAAAAAACCTAGGGTTCCACCATTTCCCAGACAGAAGGTTCTTTGGTCTTGTTAAAACAAACAGAAAGAAGCAGAAAGGCGAGAGACGAAATTTCTACCCTGCTGTTGAAGGGAGATTCTGGCGATGAATGAATAGCTGAGATCCAATAAAAATATTTTTAAAAATATCAATTTAAATAATTTTTTTTTACAATATTAAAGTTTAAATTAAATTTCTCATATTTTCTTAATAAAAAGCAGAAGAAAATAATTTATTTGACTTTCCCTATCAACTTGAATATATTTTTTATTAATAATAGCAAATTCACTAAATAAAATATATTTATTAATTACTGTAGACACTAATTTTATTTTGATTTATCATAAAGTGTTTATTAATCAATATTATTCTTCTGGTTTTATTTGAAATAATATATCATGCAATATTTAAACCAAATAAATACTGTAATTTGTTAAACTTCCTTAAATTAAATACTAAAGTATATGATATACTAATTAGTTAATTATTATAGTCATCCTTAAATTAATATAAAAAGTAATGAAAAACATAAATTTCAAAGGGAGAAAATAAATATTAATCCATATGCAAAACTAGTTTCCAAATGGTTTAATGAGAAATTATTTTTTAATGAATATTTTTTATTTTGAGTTACCTTTGTTTTGAGAAATTATTTTGTATAACTGATAGTTGCTAATATATATATACTTAATGAGTACTTTGTAAATTATTTGAGATTAATTTCTATTTATCTATACAGTATATAAATGTAATAATATATATATATACATAATTTCTTATAGTACATAAAAAATAGTGTCTTTAACGTTAATTCTTTTTAGATACATAACTTATATGACTTCATAAAAGGCTTATTCTAATTAATAGATAGTGCCTTACTTCATTATATTATCAACTTCTATATAAAAAAAAGGTACCAAGAAAAATGAGAAGTTAACAATTATTTTGCTTTCTTCCATTTGGCGAACTAATGAAATAGCACTAAATAAAATAAGAACAACTTATCTGAAATTATAAGGCGTCATAAAAATCACTACCATAAGTTGAAAATTTTCCCTTTACAGTGTTCTGTAAAAGGTAGAGTTAAGAGCTGTCTCGTTTTTTCAAAGGTGTCTATCTGTATGATATGTGCATTAGCATAAACAATTTCATATGTTGATAATAGAAATAAAGAGACATTAAATCAAAAGGGAACGTTATAGAGCATAATAACGTAATAACATTAGAGCGTTATTCGGATAATAAAGTTGACTATTGAATTGATAGATATAATTAACTGCACTAAAAGTTAGAATCTAAAATAACCAACTAAAACAATAGACAAGAATAAAAAAATCAAAGATAAATAAGATCCATATAAGAATTTTTCTAAAACCTTTCTATGCTTAAATTTGTTTTGATTCAAACACAAGACAAATACATCTAAAATCACACTAAAAACATAACATAATTAACACCTATGAAACTCTCCCATACTTAAGTATTTATTTTTCATCAAACAAATCAATTTCGTTACCTATAACTTAAATAGTTGGCAACTTTGGGAAAGAATTTAACAAATCAAATGGATAAATCAAGTCTTTCCATTATGCATTCAATTGCAAAGTTCATTAAATTATGAAGCATTTAGGTACTTGCTTCAAGTCATAAATCAATTCAATTCACTATATAATCCTTCAAACTTTAACTCAAATCTCAAAATTTGACCTAATGCATAAAGTGACCATATATAAGAAAGATGCTTCAACTTTTAAACTTTTCTATAACCCTTATTGAAAAAAAAAACATCAACTTCAAAACAACACATAAGAGCATTTATAGGCTTATTTATAAAGTCACCTAACTTTTTGATGCTGAGTAAATACCTTGCTATAAATACCCTTGATCACTCAATTAGGTCAATATTTCAAATGACTACTAGCATCACTCTTTAAATTCTACCTTTTTATTTGATTTGAAATCAACAGAGTGAATTTATTTAACGTTTAACTTTTTCACACATTTTTCTTTTCTTTTTTTGAAAATGTTTAAAAAGAATGCACTTATAACTCAATCATATGTTGAGATTATACAAAAAAAAGTATTAAAGTTCAAATCAAGTATCCATTTTTAAAATTAATAGAGCAAATTAAAATTAACTTTATCTTCAATGCTCATAACTATTTTCTTAAACAAATTAAATCTCAATAATAAACAAACTTAATGAGTTAGCTCAATAATTATTCTTTCAAAGTTAAACTTTTTTTCAAATTTATTTCCTATTAAGCTAATTATAACAAAACTGATAAGAATAAGGAATTTTGCCTTACCAAATTAATCTCCCACACTTGAATTGCACAACTATTCCAATTTACATGACATATAAGAACAACGAAAAATTTTAAAATAAGGATAAAGAAAGAATTTAAGATAACAAGTACTCCTTTGAAAATAAAAAGCTTTGTAGCTACATTTTGAAAAGTATGAACTAGAAGTGTATATCTTGATCTAGCCATAAAAAAACATCGAAGCAAACTTGAATCTATGATTTTAAACTGCTTTAAACTTAAAATATGCACAATAATAATCAAATCATGTAAAAACATAGTAAAAATTAACGATAAAGATTCCCAAAGCTACTAATATGAAATAAGAACATATAAATCATTAGGTTGTCTCGCAATAAGTACCTTTTTTTAATCTTGTCATTGGAATCCTTACTCATGCTTTACACCCTAGTGTCTCCCCAAATGAAGACTTGATTCTCCTCTTCTTCAATCTTTCAATCTCTCCCCTTTTAGTTCCTCAACTTATATTCTCAAAAATCTTAAAAAATTCAATGAGTCCCAACCCAAACCCGTCAGTCTCCTATTCTTCATAATTGTAGAAAATCTTAATTTATGTGAAAAATTACCATCAATATGGTCTTAAACATGAGTTAATGTTGCGTCCATATTAGCTTAATAGCTCCTATATTGTAAATCCAAGGATTTATGTTAAGAATACATAATTAAAGGCCATAAACATGAGATCATCTCAAAACCTCTCCAATTTGGCTCTAACTTACTCGAATTTATTTCTTCTTTATTAGAGATCTAAAATAAGGCTTATAAACAAACTATAATTCATATTTACCAAATCATAAAAAATTATTTGAACATAAGTCAATTACTTTCAAAATTATGCTAAAATATAAATAATTAGCACTTATTAGTTGATATCTTCAGCAAATAAATAAATAATAAGTGAGTGAGAATTGAAGAGTTAATATCTTGATAATGATAATTCATAAAAATCTAAACTTTACAAAATTAAGATTGAGATTTTAGAGTTCAACTTTATAAAATTAATAGGAACGTGCCATAAGAGTTGGTAGCCTTATTCAAATTTGCTTCAGCCTGATCTGGTTGGGGTTGAACGTCGTTGTTTGGATCCATGATCTGTGCAACTATGGCTATAGAATACCTGCAAAACAAATAAAGGAGGCTGGGAGTTGATTCCCGGGAGGCCCCTCCGATGCTTAAGTCAGTCTTTTTGTATAGGTTTTGGCTGCTGAAAACAGAGGAAAGTAGGGTTGTAATCTCATACCTGAATCCAGTAGGAATAGTACCTTATATAACTAGAGTTACCGCTAGGTTTAGGTCTTTACGTGAATCGTTATGTTTACATGAGAGATTGTCTCCTATACCCGGGCCGTCAACATCTGGGTCTGGGGCTGGGCCCGGTAAGGCCGGCCCTGCCGACCCAACCATAAGCCCCCTACTCCTCGAGTCTGATCAAAGAGAAGAGTCGAAGGAGTACATAAGTATGAAGCAGCGTGCTTCGCAGGTAGCTCGTGCTAGGCCCGATCAATTGATTATGACGTGATGCGGGCGACCGAACAGGCGTAATGTCTCGGCGGACTGGTCGAAGAAATGATGGAAATGACCGATCGGCTGTAACGATATGGCAAGTCGATCGAGTATAACGGCAAGGTCAGTCGGGCGTGTGTAATAGCGAGACCGATCGACCGGGTGGCTAGACTTAAATAGAGCTCTAGGCGTGATCATTACTGACGGTTCGTGTTATCTAACAGGTTGTCATAAACATCTTTCTGGCTACTGTACAGTTGTCGAGTGCGTCCTTTTAACTGTCGTGCAGCCGTCAGGCATGTCCTTTCAGTTAGCGTGCCGTTGTAGTTTTCAAACAACCCTAATTTATTTCAGCTCAGATTCTGCCGCGTGTCCGCGATGGTTCGGATGTCTACCACGCGTCAAGCATTGGTTGGAACGTCCGTTCCGTCGATCTTCTATAAATACTCAGGATTGACAAACTATGGACTTTCTTCACGCTTATTTCGTTCCCCGATTTTCAGTCTGTTTTCCTTTGCACCTTCTTGCTTCCAGTTCCTGGAGTTTTCTTTCAGCTGTCTTCAAATTTCCGACTTCCATCACTTAAGCTAGGTACGTCCGTTCTCCAATCCTTTCCCCTCAAATTTCGTTTTCTTAGTGATATCGTCGGTTAGTCCTAGAGAGGGAGCTAGTCCCAGGGAGGAAACCGCCGGAAGGGCCTCCCAGACTACTGGGTCGCTAGTATCAGCGGCGGAAATAGTAGAAGTGCCGGAGGCCGGCGGGAATGAGGCGCCCGAGGCAGGAGGAACTGCGGAGATTGGGGCGAGTACCTGGAAGGACGGGCAGCTTGTCGAGAGTCCGCCGAACGACCCATCCATAATGACCGCGGCGGATTTAAATCGATCGGTTATCAAGAGCAACATCCCTGCGGCATAGGGGCCCCGATTGGCCGCCGCAGGCGAACGGATTCATAGCAGTTCAGGAGGGTATTTTGCTGTTTCAGACAGCGTTTTCTCGGTTAGTGGTGCGAAGCTTCCCTATGCCCCTATTATTGACGAGGTGTGTTGTGTCTTCCAACTAAGGCCGAGCCAGATTCCTCTGAACGGTTGGAGGTTTATTAATGGCCTGGCATTGCTGTGTCATCAGTTTGGGTGTCCTCCTTCGATCGGCATTATGCGCCATTTCTTGCGGATGAATCAAAGCTCGATCGCTGGGGCCGGGGTCCCCCACTTTCAGTATAGAGATGCCCGTTACCGTCCTGCTGGGACCGCTTCCAAAGTCCAGGCTTGGCGGACGAAGTACTTCTTTGTGAGACCTCCAGGAGCACCCTTTGAGTCCAGGCCGTGGAGGTATCCCCTGGCCGAGCAATGGAACGATATGTCGAGTCTGCTCCTCAGTAGGGAAGAACGGCAGGTGGTCGATCGCATTAAGGCGCTCGGCCGATACGACTTTGATCGTCTCATCATGGGGTATCGCGGGGGGGCCTCGGTCGATTCGTTTTTAATCGACCCCCTGCCCCGAATTAGCAGGCTGGGAGAAGAAATTGCCCCTCCTGGTTGACCCCTCGTAGTTTAATTATTTTCCATATTTGTAAGCGCGGGTTTCATTCTCTAACCTGTTTCCATATCCGTGCAGCCATGGTGAGAATCAGCGACTTTACCGGGTCCTCCAGCGCTTCCAAAGGTCAGCGCAGAGCTGCTAAGCCGTCTAAAAAGACAAAAAAGCTAAGCAAAGAGGGGGAGACCAGCTTGGAGGTCGCTCAACCGACCGTTCCCGAGCCACCAAAAGCGTTTGCTTTGGCGGCAGTCCCCGAGCATTCAAAGGTGAAGATCCGATCGGCGGGCGTAGAGGAGGAGGTTGAGGAGGCAGAGCCTCCTCTTAAAAGGAAGAAAGCTGCCTAGGTTCTCGACCGACCGCCCTGCTCATCGAATACAATTGGTGAGAAAGGAAAAGAGAAGGAGAAAGGGGGAGAATGTGTTGCCCGGTCGAATAAGGGCAAGGGAAAAGAGCGAGCGGCGAGCGCCGATAAGTGGGAGCCAGCGATCAGTCTGGATAAGACTGCGTCCCTTGGGAACCTCGATGTGGTGCTCCATATTACTGAGAATATCATTCCTCTTATGGATGAGGAGCTTATAGACTCGCTGGATAACCCGCAGCTATCGGCTCGTCTCGTTTGTAACTGTTTACGGGATCTGGCGTTTGCCTTTGCGACACACCACCATGTCGAGCATCTAGAGTCAACAGCCCTGAAGCTGGATTGGGATGTTGATGATCTTATCAAGGAGCGTAACGCCTTGAAAGATGAGCTTCAAAAGCTCTCCGATGCGAAGGAAAAGATTTCAGAGGTCGAGGACGAGAGAGACATCGCGCGGGCTCAACTTTTTTCTTTGGAGGAAGAGAAGAAGCTTTGGGAGAACGAGAGAGACTTTTTGAAGGCTCAGCTCGCTTCGGGGGAGGAGCAGAAGAGCCGGGTGTTCGCGGTGAGGGATAAGTTGGAGGAAAAGTGCCAGGCGCTGCAGCTTGACAACGTGGGACTGAGGGGTGAAGTGCGCGCCGCCAACTCTAGGGTAATGGTGGAACAAGAGCTCCAATCCAAGTTCCTTCAGGATTGCCACGAGGCGGTGCAGGCCAAGGCAAGAGCTGAGAATATGATGAAGGAATTGCAAAGCTCTATAAAGGGGGAAAGAATTGCTGCGATCAAGCGATGGAAAGAGCAATATTTAGAGGGGGAGTGCCATGAGTACGCTTGCGATCTGGCTCTTTCCATACTGAAGAACTGTCACAGCGTTTGCGTTCCCGACGGGTCGAATCTTCCTTCCTTCGAGGATTACGCCGAGCCGATGATTCCCCCTAGTCTCAGCCTCTCTTTGGAGGAAATGAGGGAGAGGGTTGAGGGAGAACGAGAGATGGTTCCAGATGAAGAGCTAGCTCTTAGCTCGGAGGAGGAAGAGCAATCTTACGGGGGTGTCTCTCCGCTTGCTTCTCCTCACCCTGATCCTGTTTTGACGACCTCCTCTCCCTCCAATCCAGTTGCTATCAGTTCTCTTCCCCCTGATCCTTCCTCGGATGTCATGCCGGTCTTTGAAGCTGCGTTGCTGACCTCCGAAGCTACCTCTTCCGAGCCGGCTGTTGGCTCTTCCTCTCCCGCCAAGGGATAATTTTTGTTTTTCCTCTTTTGAAGCTCATCTGGTCGAGCTTGTGACCAGAAAATATAAAGAGAATAAAAGATCTTGTTTTTATCCTTCGCTGCCTTATTATCTCTGCGAGTAATGCTTTAAATTATTACTAGCTTTGTACAGAAAGCCTTTCCCGGTTGCATGTGACGAGTTGGCACGTTCGATATAGATCGATGGGTCGTTAGGTTTAGAGATATTCGTGCGATCCGAGATTCTGTTCTCGGCATTGTCTAGTTCCAAGATCCTGTTTGGGACCATGGACGAATGATGTTAAGGCCATGTTATCCGAAATTCTTTCTTAGCTTCGTGTGGCTCCAACTTCTCATGTTGGCATCCTTGTCGAACGGTATCGATGTCGAGCGATCCAAGATCCTGTCTTGGCTTCACGTGGTTCCAACATCTTGTGTTGGCAACCTTGTCGAGCGGTGTCGACCGATTGGTCGGTGTCGAACGATTGGTCGATGTCGAACGATCCAAGATCTTGTCTTGGCATCGCGTGGTTCCAACATCTTGTGTTGGCAACCTTGTCGATTGGTGTCGAACGATTGGTCGATGTCGAACGATCCAAGATCTTGTCTTGGCATCGCGTGGTTCCAACATCTTGTGTTGGCAACCTTGTCGATTGGTGTCGAACGATTGGTCGATGTCGAACGATCCAAGATCTTGTCTTGGCATCGCGTGGTTCCAACATCTTGTGTTGG
>JAOTBA010032148.1:0-32501 GCA_025629845.1 Erythroxylum squamatum
AATATACTTTAAATATTATTTATATGCATAAATAATTTTTATTACAAAATAAAGTATAGTTAAAATTAATAAAAGTGCTTTTGATTTTTATGTTACCAAACAGTCTACTGTATGAAGCTCTTTTAAAAAAGCTGTTTTTTTCATTAACAGCCAAACAGTCAATTGACTTCTTAGAAAAGCTCTTCTGACAAAAGCTTTTTTTATAAAAGCTCTACTAACAGAAGCTCTACTGATATAAGCTCATCCAAACAGGCACTTCTTTTATCAGTTAGTCAAAGCTTAAGGACTTGAAATTTTCACTAAATTGTGTACAATGATGGAAGTATAAATTGAAACTTTAAAGTTAGATAAATCATTATATCACTTGGAAAGGAAAAGAAATAGTTTAGTAGGCTTGTTGAATCAAATTATAAACTATAATAATATATATAGTCTATTACATAATGGGTGATGATATGAACTAGAGAAATATTATTCCTAATGTTGGCTGGTGCAAACAAACTGTATTAAGAGTATTACCATTTGCCAAACAAGAAAAGAAACCGAATTTATTATTAAAACACCTAACAAAAGAGAATATACAGTATGCGACGCAAGGCAAGTAATGCATATCACCAACTTTACACACTAATCTCAATTTGCATAACTGGAAGAGAATACTATATATTTAATGCTAAATGCGATATATATTTATGTGTAAATTGATTTGGGAATTAATCAAGTGCAGCTGTCAACATTCTTAACCGCCAACCTCATAAACCCACGGCGCCTTCAACTCTTCACGCGTTCACGGCGATTTCTTTATTATTATTTCGAGCGTCCATGGCCAAAGGACGACCTGATCCGGAAACAGAAGCGTACCGAGACGAGAAATCGCGAAAACCACCGAAATCATCCTCGTCGTCGACGAGGCCGTTCTGGCCGTGACCTTCGTCGAAATTGAGGGCGTAACTGAGAGGATCGTACTGGAACTGACCGTGACGGTTACTACCAACACCTCTGTTTCTATTAAACCGCCGGATGAAGGTCTTCCACTTAGGCCCGGCAACGATCTCAGACCACTCGCGAATCTTCTTCAGAGCGGTAATGCCTTTGGACCACCACCGGCGGTCGTCGAGGTGGAGCTTGGACGACGGCGAGACGGACGAAGAGGAGGAGGACGACCGGACCCGCTCCCACCACGCTAATCCTACCGCGGAGGAGGCCCGCCGGGAAGTGAAGCAAGGGAAATAGAAGCAGCAGCGAGTGTTGGTCAAAAGAGAATTGGAGGTTGCTTCTTCGGAGATTGAATCTTGCTCTCTTCGAGCAGTTTCCAGGTCTTCTATTCCCATACCAAACGTACACGCAGGGACTCTCTTTCTCGCTCGGAGAGTTTCGCTGTAGATTGAAGTTAGGTGTATATAAAAAAAAGACGTGCGTTGGTTGGTAACGGAAAGTTACCGGGGACCGGGAATTGCCGGTGAGAGAGAGATGTATTGGTTAGTGGAAGTGTGACTGCGACGATTCTAATCTGTGGGAGGTTGTAGGCAAATATGGTGGTCTTTTAGTAATTTGGGAGAGATCTTTTCTGATTGAGCCGTTACAGTAGGAGAGCAAACGACAATTTGGATCTGAAGCTTCGCGGTTTAAAAGTGGGGCCGCTTGTGAGCTGTTAAGACGCTGGAGTTTTGGTAGGATGGGTCCCAAATTAAGGATCAAACAGCGGCGCGAAGCATAATCGAACGCCGATGACAACGGGAGTGGACAGTTAAAAGAATTAATAAAAGATCGTCATCAAGTAACAGGAATGCGTCAAGGGAATCGGTACTACGATGACGACCGTATTAACTTCAAGAAGAGCAACTTATTAGTCCAGCTTCCATTTACCACCCATACGCATTACTTGGGATGAAAGTTTTACTAACTAAATTAAAATATTCTTTTTAAAAATGATTACTACGATAAATTGTTTGATATAATTAAAATCAAGACTTAATTAGGACAGTTCACTGTTCATGTGATTAGACTTAACTGGCTTAAACAAATTTTTAATATTGATTTTTTAAAAAAAAAACATCTTATTCCAAAGTTATTGAAAAAATAATGATGAAACATAATAACATGTTTAATTGTTGATTTGTCGAAACCATTTAACGTTAATGCTAACTACACGTTGAATAGCATGCTTGGACAAGCCTTTCATGTCCAAGTCCCTCATCTGTATAAAGACGAAAAGCCGATAGCCAATTCAGGTCGGTTCTAAAACTACACCTAACAAGCGTATCTAAAACATGTCCCAGCTCTTTAAGAGGACAGTTGCGGCTGTTTCATTTCTCCAACAAGAATATCTAACCAAAAGATTTTCACATGGCTACCTGTTCAAACAAGAAGACAAAGGTCAGGTTGCTCAAAGCATTTATATTGCTTTGCTCGAGCCGACGGGTCTAATCGGGACACATTAGGCTGTCCGTATGCCCTGTTGTCTGCTTTCAGGACAGTCAATAGTTACATGAAGCAATCCTTGTACATGGACCAATTCCTTCCCCATAGATGGTAGTTCAAACGAACATGAACTTAAAAAAGAAAAAGGGAGGGCAAAGTTTTGGTTGCTTTGGAAGTGTCAGTTTCCATCAAGATCAACATTTGTCGCTATACAGAATATGTACCAAATATCCCATTTTACACAAATGTGATTTTTAGTTCCTTCTTCTAGGCAAGCAATAAACAGTAGGCCTACCCTCGAACATAGCATCTAATGAGGTATGGCTCACTTACATCTATAAGATGCATATCATCTGGAAAACAGGCTCACTTACATCTATAAGATGCTTATCATCTGGAAAACATGCAATCTGTATATCGTCAAAGTGTGCTGAAGAAGGTGAAGGTATATAGCCTGCCATAAATACTAAACTTTAAAACTCTAACGCCTTGTACGTGCACAATATACTCAGGCACAAGCTCTGAACCTAAGCACAGAGCATTGTCAAACAAGACTCCGTCAATTCGATTAGATCGGTACTTGATGTTATTTTCCTAAATCAAGATCTGAATGTTAGGTATACATGACTACAGTATGTTCAAAAACATACTCTATAAGCAACTGAAAATGCTTCGACCATCAACAGAAAAGTTGGAACATCAAATCGCGAGATCCTCATAGTTTGAATGCAATACAAGAGTCTTCAAGATGTTTTGGGTAAATTTTGCCCTATATACCTGTGGTTTCACTCATTGCCACGCTTATAGACTGTTAAGTTCAACACTTCTAGCAAAAAAAATCATATCAATTCATACAAAGTAGACACGACGATTGTCCTCCAATCAATCCGTACAAAGTACCCACAGTGAATCCATACTAATTTTCCAGCCATAAAACAAAACAATGTGTAATATAATATGACAGTAATTTATACTACAATTTCTAGCTTCTACATATTTTAACACTTACCCAGTACCTCGAAGGACCATGGAATCATCTTCTCAGATTAGCTCTATTCCAAAAACATGGTACTGGTAATTTTAGGTCACAATAACAACAACGTAAGCATTCAAATCCAATAGCAAGCGAAGATAATGAAATGTCTGGTTTCATTCAAGTGAATTGAATGTTAGAGTTGAAGAGTATTTAGGGATTTGAAGTAAAGATTAATTTGTTGCAGTTAGGTTAGGGATTTCAGGAAGAATTGGGAGAGTGCTAAGGGAAGGCGTTAACAGACGAGGGAGTAAGATGTCATGCTATTGGGAGAGTGTTAAGGGAGAGCCGCTATAAGAGAGAGACAGAGAGTATGGAAATATGCTAGAGAGTGGCAATGGAAACTCAAAGCATGACGTCATATTATTTCTAGATCACCAATCTAGAAACTTAAATAGTTACTTAAAATGAAGTGAGATCTTTCTTACCTAAGCGGTGTCAAATGTATAGACTCCAAGGAAATGTCATCCAATGACCTTAAGAATGCATAATATAACATCAACGAGAAAGCAATCAACAAAGCAGAGTAAGTGAAATCAAAGGCACTCCTCCAGGCATAATCAGTAATATAACTCTACATATAGTTATAATATGCAAACCATATAAGGAATTCACCATCTAGAGGACTACAGGTGAAATGCAAGGAGTACTAGCTCTAAAGAGAATCCTTGTTTGAACAAACACCACAGAATCCATCGAAACAGAAGATGTATATTAAATGCTCAGCCTACATGGAAAGTGCTTTTCCAACCTTACCACCATGGACACTCCAGAAGACAGTTTCAGCATCATCAGACTTCCCAGTATCAATAGCAATGGCACCAAATATTGCCCTGAAAGCACCACAAACAACTGATGGCATTGACGAATTAGTCTTGGAAGAAACTCTGACCACTTTTTGTAACCCCAACTGCATCCCATCACCAGCACAAGATGTTTCAACTTTTGAAATTTCTGCTATCAGACGGTTCAGCTCTTTTGAAGACATGTCAATGTCTTTGGCTAGATAATGCAACGAGACAGAAGTGTCGATGACACTGGAGCCTAGAAGGCTCAAAGCCTTGTTATTCTCTTCAGAGAATGAAGAGTGGGTCATTGCTCGGCGAAGAAGACCAATGTTTTTAAAAGTATATCTGCGAATAGAGCAGACAAGAATGAGTCAATGCATTCAGTGATGCTTGTGCATAAAATGTCTAGGTCCAAAATTGTGAAACTTTATTTAGTATTAAGCATACATAACATTGATAGAGTACTTCAGAAATTTAAACTGGACAAAGCTAAAGCGGTTAGTTGTCCTCTTGCTAATCACTTTAAATTAAGTTTTAGAGAGTGCCCTTCTATAAATAAAGAGAAGAAAGAAATGTCCAGAATTCCATATGCTTCAGCAGTTGAAAGTTTGATGTATGCCATGGTTTGTACACAGTCAGATATTGCTCATGCAGTTGGAGTTTTGAGTTCTTTCCTTTCAAATCCTGGAAAGGAACGTTGGGCAGCAGTCAAGTGAATTCTCAAGTATCTTCGAGGGTCATCCAAAACATGCTTATGTTTTGGAAGAGCATGACCTATGTTAGCTAGTTACACAGATGCAAATATGACTGGAGATGTTGACTCGAGAAAGTCTACACCAGGTTACTTGATTACTTTTGCAGGGAGAGCTGTGGCATGGCAGTCAAAGTTACAGAAATGTTGCACTTTCTACAACTGAAGTGAAGTTTATTGCAGCAACGGAAGCCTGTAAGGAGTTGCTATGGATGAAGAAGTTCTTTAATGAACTTGGTATCAAGGAGGAATAGTATCAGCTGTTTTGTGACAGTCAGAGCGCTATTCACCTTGATAAGAATGCCTCTTTTTACTCACGATCAAAATACATTGATGTGAGATATCACTGGATTAGAGATGTGATTAAGACGAAACAATTACAGTTAGAAAAGATCCATATTGATGAAAATAGATCAGACATGTTAACCAAGATTCTACCAAAAGGCAAGTTCGAGTATTGTCGATCAGTAGCAAGCATAATAGAGCCCTCCATGTAATCGGGAGGGGTATTAGATGTGGGTCCCTCACATGGAGGGACACCATTTTCAACAAATGCAACACCAAAATCGGTGCCGCATTTGTTAAAAACAAAATGAAGATAGCTTCATTTGTTGAATTTGTAGCTGTCTCACGCGGTGGAACGCCTATATAAGGCATTCCCTGCTTCATACAAAAACACACAAAATACTTTCAAAAAAACTAAAGCAAAGCAACGCTATGACGTTAGGAAATATTTTCTTAAAGGATTGGTGAGTGACAAAATAGTGAGGTTAGTATTTTTAGGTCGGAAAACACCTTGTGAGCCACTATTTTGGTTTTATCTCTGTATACTTACTATTGGTAATAGTGGAAGAATTATTCTAAGTTTTGTCCATGGACATATTCCAAAATTAAGAGTGAACCACGTTAAATATTTTGTATCCATTTTACTCATTTTATTTTTCTTGAAAGTATTTTCTGTGTTTTTGTATGAAACAGAGAGTGCCTTATGTAGGCACTCCACCGTGTGAGACAGATGCAAATTCAACAAATGCAGCTGTCTTCCTTTTGTTTCCAACAAATGCAGCACCGACTTCGGTGCCGCATTTGTTGAAAATGATGTCTTTCCGTGTGAGCGACCCTCATCCAACACCCTAATAGTTCCATAATCCATTTCAACACACAGGCGTATAAATAAAACCCGAAAGTTCTATTGGCTACCAAACAGCGTCAGGGACAAAAAGAAAGAAGACCAAAAAGAACCAAACTTGCCCGATTTGTTTCTGCAGAATTTCAAGAGCGGACGAAAAAGGCGACGAGGAGGGCTTGATCCTCCCGCCAACGAGCTCCCTTCCTGCAAAAACCTGAACCCACAATATCCCAAATAAAAAGTCATGGGCCTTACAGCTTGCTTCGTACCCTCGTTGATCATGCACATAACTACAAAGATGATCTTTGACATGGGTTTTCACTAATTTAAGCAAATAAAGCTACCTGTGAATAAGAGAGCATCAGCATGGAGAGTAGAATAAAAACAGTGAACCCACAGTTACAAAAAGCCATTGTCCGATTCAGAGCACTTTCAGCTTGTAGAACGGGAAATGAAAATTGAGAAGTCCTCCGCAAAAGAACAACTTGACTTGGTTGTAAACGGGTCTTAAGTATGACATGAAAACGATTCGTGTCGTGTAGTGTCATGTGGCGTCGTCTTATACTTTATTTCATTTTCCTTTTTTTTTTTTTTTAATTGAAAAACCACCGTATCCATTAAACTAATAAATATCCGAAATACGTGACGGAGTAAAGTTGGTAAACATACTAGAAAAAAACGAATTAGTGATAAAAATATTTTTAAAAGACTCTAGTAAGTAAAGCGGAGGCTAATTCAGTTTCATAGGTTTCACAAATATCTATATTATAGAAGATGATTTGAATGATGATCATCTAATTACATGCATATTGACAATAAGCATTGGCCCTTAAAAGAATTTTCTGTTTATCTATTAGAAAAACGCCACCTGTATACAAAAGACCATTGTCCACTAGGGCAGTATGACTAAAACCTGTAAAGATGATTAGCCTATAACCTGTTAACTACAGAGGTATACCTGAAACTCAGGGTTGAAATCCAATTTACTGAATTTATCTTTTACATTTTGTGGGGTGGGTTGGGTAGAGCTTTGTTAAAGCTTCTTCTCTGCTACATACAATTCAAGATGTCAAACTTGAAGCAGCTGACAACCCTTGAAGCAAAGCCAAAACATCAGTTGTATCGTCTAGATAGTACCTAGCCTTGCTTGGTTTTTGGCCCACAGTGCATGCAAAGATCTCCGGAGCTGAAGGAAGTGATGAACTATAAGCCCCATTCAATATACTTTCAAACATGTCTTCATCAGATCTATCATCCCCAATGCACAATAAAAAATCAGGGGGTTTGCCATCAGAGATCAGTGTCGAAAGAACATTTTCGGCAACTAGACCTTTTGTTACGCCCTGCACCGTATTTGTTGATTGTTTTAGACCATTTAAAACAAGCAAAATTGGAAAGAAAGGAGAAGAATATACATGAACCATGTATACCTGAGGTTTAACTTCTACTATGTGCTGACCCCGCTTGACCACTACTGGTTCATTTGCAAGCACATTTTCAAGATGATCTAAAAGTTCCTTGGACTGGCAAGATCCGAAATCAGGATCAGCATCTTGATGATGCCACACCAAGGCACTCTCCTTGGTCTCTATATAGGAGCCATCAGTTGCTTCAGTATATGATTTCATCACAGGTTCCACAAGTCTTTTCCAATTAAAATCAGCAGCCAAGGAACTTGTCTCCCAATCTGTTATGTTACTCCACCTAGAAGAAAATGGCAATATTTAGCAGCGTCAACAATATCGTTTCAGAATACTGTTTTTTACATAGTAGAACAAACAGTCCAATCACCGGATGATATCAAAAACTAGAAAGAAAGAAAAAAAGGACAATATACTACCCTAAATTGGCCAATCAAGTCGAAAAAGCAAATGAAGTATAATGATTGCAAAACTTTGAAATTACGAAGCCTGTTACCCTAACTGCAGATGACAATGGGTACCCAATTAAAAAAGAAGTCCTGCATCCTAAGGTCTGGAGGTGATAAGATATAAATGCACATAGATTATTTCTGATCCACACTGTGACCACTTAAGTGACATGGAAGATTCACTAAGTCGCAGCCTCAAATGGAAGAAAATAAATTTTCAGCCACTATTATGAAGTGGAATGTCCAATTACAATACAAAAAAAGCTTACCTCATGAAGTATCCATGCTCTGCTGCTATACCAAGATCATTGCATTGAGAAAACCATTCACTTAGAGAGTCTCTCCCCCTACCACTAACTATAAACACAGTGTTCTTGGGGTCACTACAAAGGCTGTTTAAGACAGATATTACTTCATGACTAGGAGTTTTAACAATGGAAGTTTGAGGTACAACTGTTCCATCATAGTCCAAAAAAATTGCCCTTCTGTGAGTTTTCTTGTATGCAGAGACAATATGGTCATTGGACAGCTTCCTAAAGCTTGGAGAAAGTGCCAAAATTCTGAAACTTAAACCAAAACCAATACCCCAGTAACGTTTACTGTAATGATCTTTGCATGCTCGCTCCAAGTCCTGCATAAAACTGTGGGCCCAATAAGCTACATCATGGGAGCTAACATATCGATAGTGCTTCTCATGCCGCAGCCGCTTTTCTACATCAGGCATGGTGATGGCTACATTCAAGGCATCAGCCACTGCTTCAACATCCCATGGATTTACTCTAATCGCACCACTAAGTGATGGTGAGCAGCCTATAAACTCTGAAACAACAAGAGTGCTTGTATGCGGTGAATCAGACAAAACTCCCAAAGTTTGATTCATCTTTTCAGTCCCCTGCCTACAGACGATGTATTTGTAAGGAATTAGGTTCATGCCATCCCTCACTGCATTTACTATGACACATTCTGCCAATGCAAAGTAGGCAGTTTTCTCATACACAGAAATGGGCTGATCAATCAGGACCACTGGTTCATAACCTGGAAAACCAAATGTGTCATTTATCCTTTGGGTTATGAGATATGTCTCCCTATTTGCCTCCAATATATCTCTCCCTGAGCTCCTTGCAGGATTTATTATTTGAACCATGACCAACTTACCCGTTAATTCTGGGTTTTGCTGCAAAAGTTGCTCCATAGCCAATAATTTCAAACTAATGCCCTTAAATATATCCATGTCATCAACTCCGACAATAAGCAGTTTATCCCGGAATTGTTCTTGGATTTCTTTAACCTTGATTGAGGACGAGGGATGATTTAAAGCAGACTCAAGTCGGCCCAGATGAATTCCCACAGGCAAAATTTTTACGTATATAGTGCGACCAAAATATTCTAGTCCAATATGACCCCGTTTTGATTCGTAATCTAGGCCCAACATTCGGCTACAACATGACAGAAAGTGGCGAGCATAATCAAATGTATGAAAACCAAGTAAATCTGCATTCAACAATGCTTTCAGAATTTCATCTCTGATAGGCAATGTCCGGTAAATTTCAGATGAAGGGAATGGACAATGAAGGAAGAAGCCAAGCTTGACTCTGTTGAAACGCTTCCTCAAAAAAGTGGGGAGAACCATTAGATGATAATCATGAACCCAGACATAATCATCCTCAGGATTGATCACTTCCATGACTTTATCAGCAAATATCTTATTTGCAGAAACATACGCCTGCCACAGTAACCTGTCAAAACGATTGCCAATGTCTGGGCTCATAGGCAACATGTAGTGGAAAAGGGGCCATAAATAGTGCTTGCAAAATCCATGGTAGAAGTTTTTCTGAAGATCAGGCGGAAGAAATGTTGGTATGCAATCAAATTCTTCCAGCAATTTCTGAGAGACTTCTTCTTGTTCACCTGCATCTACATCAACTTTGAGAGATCCCACATAAACAACCTCAGTATTGGAGGATAAACCATCCTTCATCTGCAATAAAAGTGAATCCTCATCGAAACTGAAGAACCATTTTCCAGATTGTAAATCCCTTTCAGCATGCAGAGGAAGAAAATTAGCCACTATAATTTTCTTGCCATGGCAATTGGGCAATGCAGTATCTGAATCACCATCATTACTTCCATCACCATCTATGTCATGTATAATTCCAGGAACAGTCATCACCCTTGGAAGAGATCTTGGAGTTTGACAAAAATTCATCATATCCCCAGATACCAAATCCAGCAAACTTATGGAAGACCTCGATACCATACTTAGCAGTTTTACGGATGTTCTCTCCGGTAGTTCAATCAAAGAACATAAATATAGCACAATCAGCGTCGTCGCAGTAAGGACTTTGAAAAGTATAACAACAAATTGTCAGGAACTACCAACCTAAATCAAAGGGGAGAAACATTTTAAAGTATCATGAGAGAAACAACGGAAAGTCTTGGGCAAAAAAATTTGAACTACAGAGTCATCCACCGAATAGATTATGACAAGCATTAAAACTTTTGATAACAATGTTAGATGTACCCATCCTAACTTCTGCTTACCAACTGCTTTTAATGTCACGACAGAAACTAAAGTACAAAGAAGGCAACAAATGATCAAATTTACTCTACTCTATACCTCTTCTCTGTGCTTGTAGATAAACTTCTTAAGAATCAATGTTCAGATAAATTTTATAAAGAAGCACGTCCAAGAGAAGGTATTTCCTCTACATCTAAAGAATTTATAGCAGTATCTAAGAATCACTAATGACCTTATTATACAAGCCAGCATGTCTCCCATGAGCCAGAGAAATCATAAATTCATGTTCTTTCTCCCAATGCTGGTATCAACAGTGGATTAGTCCATGTATTCAAGTGGCAAATAATGGATCTCATCCGTTCACATTTTCTGCACAAGTTTTCAAAACTTAACCAATAAAAGTGTGAATTATTAAACGTGAAAGGTACTCGATCCTTAGACAAACTTAACGTTAATAATAATAACTTATGTCCATCTCAAAATTGACGTTACTCCAAATGGAACGTGAGAAATCATCATAAATAGAACAGTTTTGTCTATTATAAAGAACTAAGAAACTAGTGAACACGTTCTGCAGAACTTTATCCATATTTCACTTTGTTTGCAAGATTCTACAGCTGGACATTATCTATAGCAGCTAAAATTGAATTGTCAGTGAGGACCACAGGTAATAAAGGCAAAGCTATCAATGCAGAGTTCACGTTGAATGAGCTATCACTTTGAGGTTCCACTTTCCATCCTTAAAAGGTTGATGTTTAATTTGATCCATTGCCAGTTGCAAAAGTGAAGGTCGTAAATCATTCTTTGAAAAATAAATTCAGCAAAAAAAAACCACAAGGGACAAGGTTAAAAGAGTCTGAAGTCTTGCACCTCGTGTAGAAATTTTCTTAATTAATGTTGCAGAAAGAATTAGATGCAGATAATCACAAGATGAGAAGTATATTAGAATCAATGGGTGGATAACAGCATTGATTACCTTAAATCTTTAATATGAAAATGTAACCGAAGTAACGTCTGTTTTTTGCAAAACATACTTTTATCAATAACAAGTCAATCAGAAGTCGCTGCTAACATGAAGAATGAAGTTTTCAAATGGAACTTGTGCCTTATCAACTAACATTACACTTGAAAACTATAAACATTAACGACAATAATGAATTCGCAACTACAAAATAACGGGAAAATTATCGCATCACAATATAGATTAAGGCTGCGCGTACATATGATCAATGCTCGTGGACAGAAACGACATGATAAGAAAAGTTCAAATCTTTAAGACGATACCCAACTATGTCTTACAATTATCATTAAGGCTCAACATCCTGATAAAGGGAAAGAGAAAGGTACCTGAAAATGACTTAAACTGATTGGGGAAAAGAAACCTTCCAGCTAAAACTGGTAAGCAACAAGAACTTATATTCCCTGCCAAAAACAACCAGAGAGTTGATAAAAGCGTCAAAAGGGTCTTCTTGAATCTTGGTTGCTGAGAAACGATACAAAAGCAGAAACAAAACCCAGAAACTCTCAACCGCAATACCCGGTTACTTCTTGCACACTTCCCCACCAACCAAGAAAAACCTCACAAAGGAAAATGGCAAAAGAAAAAAAACGGAGCATACGGATAATGTGAACTGACCAATCAGAAAAAACCAAACAGAACAATGCTAACAGATAGAAGCAACAGGAGGTATGTGATGGAGAGAAGAGAGGTGTTAGGTCCAAAGCTGGTTGAAGTGTGTAATATGGTTTAGGAACCGACTGAAACCAACCAAAGAAAGGAAAAGATTTTGACGAAGCAGCATAAGAAAATCTTGAAGCTTTACGGTGTTTGGTTGATGAAAGAGCACTTGGTGTTTTGATTATTCAAGAAAGGAAGCTTTGAAAGGGATTAAAAAACGTAGGATTAGAATATATAAAAAGTCAAAAAAGAAAAAGAAGAAGAAGGAGAGAGAAGATATAGAGAGCGAAAGAGGGAGACAGGGAGTGTGCGTACAGTTAGATTGCAACTGTGGTTGGTCTTACGTTATAATCCCGTAAACTTGTTTCTCCTCCAATGCCCTTGTTCTTTTGGTTTTATTACGCGCGAGCCCTTTCATTTTCACTAAGGCAAGGTAGTTATACTTGCTAATGATATATTGAGAACGTGATAATATGTTAATTTAATTAAGATAAATATTTAAAGAAATAATTTACACTATTTTTATAGTGCCATTTATATTTTGTAGTATTAGTCATAATTATAAAATATTAATTAAATATTAAAATCTTCAATTTATTATAAATAGTATAACTCAAGAGTTACCTTTATTAATCTTTCTTATTACTTTTACTAATTTGGAGCACCACATAAATTGGGTTCATTCTTATTAATATATACATAAAATTTTAATAAATTATTTTATTTTAATTTTAATTTAAGAAATTGATTTGATCATCCATTTATCACTTTTAGAATAGCTTTATAAGTTTGAACTCTTATTTTATGGTTAATTACAAAAAATCTCAAACTTTGCTCAATTTTATAATTATATCCCAACTTTAAAAAGTGACAATAAAATGTTCAAACTTTCAATTTTTTTCAATTTTAGTCCAACATTATTGTCTACGTTAAGTTTGCTGACATGATTTACCACATGGTCCAGAAATCCTAACTATTAATACAGGTCAACCAAAATTAACATAACAAATGAAGATTAGTAAAACAACGTCATTGTTAAAAATGGAATCTCTAAATCAATTTATGCATCCTTAACCCTTCGTTATCTGTTTGTTTTCGCGACGCCCTCAGTCCTTTGTTCTATGTTTGCTCTTTCGTCACTCTACTATTGCATTGCAACGTACTGAACCAGCAAATTATTCGTTTTTAGTTCGTTCTTCTGATGCCCTCAGCGTAAGTGGCGTAGAGACTGCATAATCTAAAAATAAAAGGATGAGAGCGTCGAAAGAACAAACTGAAAACGAATGGAAAAATTAAACGTTAACATTGGGCTATAATTGAAAAAAATGAAAGTTCAAACATTTTATAGTCACTTTTTGAAGTTCGAGCTATAGCTGAACAAATTAAAAAAATTGAACATTTTATTGTCACTTTTTAAAGTCCGAGTTGTAATTATAAAATTGAGCAAAGTTTTGAAATTTTTTAATTAACCCTTTATTTTTTAAAATATTTTACTTATTAAAAATTTTATATAATCATAAACATGTCAATTTATAGGAAGTCGAATTAACTAAATAATTATTATTAATAAGTTATATTTATAATAAATTAATTTTAAATTTTTTATTAATACTTAGTATAATTTAATTAATATTGAAAATTAAATAAAGGTTTTAAATTTTACCATTTATAAAAGAATATAGATAAGACATTTCCTAAATCTGTGTCTAAATTCAAAACAGGGGGAAATCTTTTTATTTCAATATGGATAAATTAATTTCTTAATAATGGGAATACAGGAATTATGCTCAAATTTCCACCCTTGCTATGTGAGGGTTGATAAGGTAGTTGGCAGAAATCACATGTTAACGCACAGGATTGGAAAATTGAGATAAAGATGAGATCTTTTACGAGATATACCTAAGACACCTAATACACAAAAGGATTCTTCGTTAAATTACGTTAAAAACAACAACAACAATAACAACAACAAGACCAATCTTTCTATTTCCTTAGTGCCCATTTCTATACCCAATTTGACGTTTCCTATATGGAATGCTTGTTGACCATGCCAGTCTTTTAAATATGTACCGACATTTGGATAAACATAGACTTGGTCCTTTGACCCTTCTCATTCTTAGAATTTTATGGTCGTTAAATCTCCCAGGATTTGAATTTTGAGAAACAATATCAATTTCAAAATGAGTTACGAGGGATGATAACGTACTCTACAAATTCCAATTTCTTATGTTATTTTATGATCTCGAGAAACGAATCTGAAGGACAACATTTGACAACTCAGCAACTTACTGGTCATTGTAGTCAACATATACATACCAGGTCAATGCTAAAGTAAAAGAACATGTGAATTAAGGAGCCTGCCCTAATGCTAACCTCAGAAAATGCATGTGAGGGGTGGGTGGCACAAGTTAAAGGAGCGAAGAAGACAGACATTATTGGGAGTGGATGTAGATGAGCTGTAATATAATGATTAACAGCTTGGATAAAACTTAAAAGCGAAGCCTAGACTTACAAGTCAAAGACACCAGCACCACCAGCATCAACTCTTTGCCTCTGCTACATTTATTTTCCGGTTTTAGATTGGATACTGCAGTACTTGAAAAAGAGCGACAGAAATCAGACACCTCATGCGGCTGCTCGACATCGCTGTTCTAGTTCTTATTATTTTTTGGGTCGGATTCGGACTAGATAGACGTTGAGTACTACGTTTACATACATTTACCAAAATACCCTTATCTGCTCGGTCTTTCTTCTTATTTCTTAGTAGTTAATCCGCTGGCGCGCTAAAACATGCGTTCCACCGAATGGATAGAAATTTTGTCACGAGCACTTGAAAGGTGTCTGAAACACTCGGTATGATAATACAAGTACTACTATCAAAAGTTTGGTGAGTGTCATCTGCAAGTATTGATCAGAATTCTTCTGAGGTGGTTCGGTACGTGAGGAGAGAGCCTAACATAATATCATACCAAAATGAATAAATAAGCCATGAAGAAAAAAGATAAGGATGGTATGGTCTCTGACAAAAAGATGTAGGAGACAAAAAGGAAGGTTTCCACCATTCACCAAGACATACATAGTCCGGTCTCCAGTCTCCACTTCCCTTTTTCTGGTTACCCTATCCATCCAGTTGTTCTTCTTGATCCGTTCCTACAATCTCGTACCGACTTTTCACACTTGCGGTCTCTACTATCTATCCTTTTCAATTCGACCCCCCCACCACCTTCCTAATCCTGTTCATTTTTTTGTCTTAAAAGTTAGGCCGGGCCCCAGCCCCACCCTAGCGTAAATAAGCATTCCACTTCCAGCATTTCTCATCCCAAAAGTCTTTCTTTGCCTTTCACTACGTTTATTTGTTATTTCATTCAATGAATTATTTAAGAGTTAAATATTATAATTAGTTATTAAAAACTCTTTTAAAAGTATAATCTATTCGAGCTAATTGTTAATTAAAAGGAATTATACTTACCTATTTTATAAATGAGTTTCCTCCACCCTTGGGGCTTTACTTTTTAAAGGTGGTTTTGCTATGCATAGTTTATTATACTATGGTCTTAAATGTCTGCGAAAATAGAAGGAATAAAGAAGAAAATCCTCAAGGAAAGTTGAAGTTTTCTCTTCTTTAGGAACTGAAGCCGCTAAGTAAAAGAGACTAAGCGGGATAGGATTTTTCTTTCTTATCATGCAAAAAAAAAAAGGAAGTGGGTCCCGCCTTATCCGCTAGCCGTGTTTCGTGGAGTGGTGTCGTGTTAAGGAAAAAGAAAAGAGGATGGGGCCCGGTACCCAGTCCCCAGTCCTTATCCTTTAAAAGCGAAAAGGTCTAGACTCTAGACTTTGCTGGGGCCCATCCCAACCACACCATTTCTAATGTTTTCCACGTTATTACATTCCTTTGCTTCCCCTTCCCTTGTGTCGTATGTTTGAAATCTACGCTCCTTCCCAACATTTCGAAGAAACCCAAAACACGTATGTTTGAAATTTTTAAGAGTTTGGATAATTTATTAAATAATTACTAATTTAAGAAGAGACTCCACGATTGTTGTAAACTTTCTTCTCCGTGCTGGGTCGAAGCCCAAATGATTAGTGCGAATCACAATTCCCTTATTGTCAGGCACCTCCGAACGCTAATGTCTCATCCTGTTTGTACACGATGGGCTCTGATTTACAATCCAACGATTCGGGGCTCTCCTTTGTGTTCCATGTGATTTGTGCTGTTGGGCCTCTAAGCTTTTGCTTCCAAAGATGATTCTCGTTTTTGTTTTTGGGTCAATCAACTTCGCAAAACTTATCAAGTGACCAATTGTAAGCCTTCATAGTGAAAGGTGAACTATTTATTGTTACTTTTATGTCTTTCTAGTTACACTCCCCCTCCAAATCTCATGTGATCTAATTTCTAGTTTGAGCACTTGTGGATTTACATTCACGACCAGATGTTTATGTTTGAGCATTACCATTCTACTACTTCCCCCATTAGTTAGTATCATTCCATGTTTGCTTTGGTCCTTGACATAATTATATTGCACGGACTATTTTGGCACGCATGTTGAAGTGTACATGTGTATCGATCTCCAAAATTTATCATACTACTTGTGGTGTGTAAGTGCAAAATGTAAATCCTGCTCGACCAAGCAGTTGATGAAAAAGCAGATAATGGAACTCTTGTACTCTCCCTTACAATAAGTTAAGGAGGTTTTGACATTTGGAGCTGCTCTCTTCTCGTTTACAGCTATTGTTAGTGAACATGTATAGTAGTTTTCATTATAAATTGCTTTGCTTTAGAAGATGTGGATGTAGCAGGCCTAATCATGAATTGGACTAGGTAAAAGGATTGGGGTTAGTTAACTTGTTTATAAAACTGTTAGTATCTATCATTACTCTACTTTCACCTTATATATTATGGATAGGGCCGGGTAAGAAGGTTTAGGGATTTTAAACATGAATGCGTTACTAATTGCAATATTGTATAAGGAGTACAGAACTAGCTATTAATTTCCACTCTAAATTTTCCAATCTCCTTTAAAACAGAACCCATAAGTACCTTGAAATAAAAAAGAAAAAAAAAAAGAAAAGAAGCAAACTGACTCTTAAGTAACAACCTCATGAACAGGGTGCTTGGAGACTGGAAGCCCAAAATTTTACGCGGCCATAGTCTGGTGTCTTACATCAGACCTCGTATGCAAAAGATGGCAGACAGAAGGCTGCGGTGTGGACCTACATTGCAAACCAAAATGCTTTCAACAAACGACAAAACGTAGTGATTTGACATCATAGTTCTGGAAAAATCGACACTATGGACAGCAACCTCTGAGTTGTAAAACTTAGGGGGTCCTCGGGCAACTCCGTAGTGCTTTGGATTCAGTGGATTAATGGGATGTTTGAAGTCAACTGCTGGCCCTTCGGTGGAGCAGAGCATGAAACCAACCATCCCTCTGCAAGAAAGTCACTATAAGCAAATAAATCTCGGCAACCCGTAAATGTTAAATAGAACTGCCAATTAAGGTTCAGTTTTGGTTGGAGGGTTCGTGCCCTATGTATGCAGGAACTGGTGACCACGCATAGCTAACGGAGCCTTTGAACGTCCTCCTGCAACTTGCTATGGCGTCTGCAACAGAAAACTCTTTGTGCCAAAGGCACTGTGCTTGACTTGCCATGACTCCTCCTGGTTGAAGAGCCCTTGCCACCAATTCTAGTAAGCTTCCTCCGGCCAGTTGCTCTGCTTCAGATCCTGCGTATATGCCATTGAAAATCTATTTTTCCATTTCCTAAAAATTGTTTGATATACGCCAGTTAAGGGTAGATATATGCTATGTACCCATGCATTGGAATGCATCCAATATTACGGTATCGTAATCTCCTTGAGGAGCAGACTTCAGGAACTCAATTCCTGCCAAATAAAGTAAATCCTAAACAAAGAACTTTAAATAAGAAAAAGGAGCAGAAACGAATCAACTTATCTTACCATCCCCTATGTGTAGATTCACTCTGGGATCTTGGTATCCTATTGCTATCTCAGGGAAGAACTGTCTATACATCTGTTACGGTACGCAAGTAAAGGTTAAAACATATATCATGGAATTTTTCATGCGTGATGTTTGGTGGGATAAGGACAAAAAGTAGTCTTTATAACCATCAAAAAGGTTACTCACATCAATAACCATCGTGTCGATTTCACAAATATCGATATGTTCCACAGAGGCATGTCGAGAGATTTCTCTTAAAATCCCACCATCTCCTCCTCCAATAAGCAGTACCTGAAGTGAAAGATTGGCCCATCAAAACAACAGGTTTGATGGTGAACATGATGATGGAGATAAAATCGTAGATAGTGCAAGTTTCAGTGTTGAGTGAAATGATTATGACCTTCTTGGGATTTGGAATTGAGCAAAGTGGGAGGTGAGTAAGCATTTCCTGGTAAGCAAACTCGTCCTTTTCGGTCAGTTGAACATCCCCATTTAGGACAACAACTTTGCCGTGACCTGACGACTACAGTTATGGACGAGAAAACTCCGATTATCTCCATGGCAAGTTCTTTCTTAACTACTTTCTAGGCTATACACCCTTTTCTTTTTAAATTAAATAGTACCTGAAAGACAAAAAGATCCTGATATTTCGATTTTCCCCTGAACAGGACCTTTTCGACCTTGTATAGATGTGCCTCGCCTGTAGAAAATTGAACTTGGTCAGGAAAACTGGTGAGTCTAACCCAAGTTCTTTCAATGTCCCTATATACACAGTTCAGGGGTTCGAATAGAGACCAAGAAACAGAAGAATCTTAATTGCCTTAGAGTAAAGCTAGGGAGAATACAAAAAGAGAGAGAGAGAGAGAGAGTCTTATAGTTATGCCTAAGACCTGTAGTGTATAGATACCTGATCGAATACCTACATAATTCTATACTATGATTGTGCTGTTCAACATATGATATAAGTACTCCGAGTGCTTGTTACGGTCGAGAGAAAATACCTGGCCAGTCCTCCTCAATATCAACATACCATCCCGGAACTTTAAGAGCCACACCATTACTAACTCCATGATTTTCGATTCTAGGCGAAGGTGGTGAATATTGAAGCTTGATCAATTCACCATTCACAGATTGTTCACTTTCTAATGCTATCTCTTTGACGTGTAATCTGCTAAAGGATTTTGCATTCTTGGTAGCCATGAAATCCTCCGATTTCTCCGCGCTATCGCTGGACCAGCAGCTCTTCAAACGTGATGGAGAAACCTTTGAGTGGAAAAGGCAAGTAATAAATAGGCGGTGTTATACATTTAGGCCACAAGTTGGAATTATGTCAACTTGCCAAGCCGGGGACAAAATTTTCCTGACAAAGTTAAAACGCTTGGCAGGTCCTCAATACCCTAGGTTAAAAATCAAGACGAGCTCAAGGTGCAGAAGATTTTCATGTTCAATTTAAAAACGTGGGTCATTTAGATTTGGTTAATAGTAATTTTATTTGAAATACATTCCCTGGAAGTAGTGCCGACAGTCGAGACTCGAGAGCAAAGTATAAGGTTAGACATGAGGAACTCGTGAGATCGACTCCCAAAAGCCTTGTTTAAGATCAGCTTGGTATACGGATTAATAATTCTAACTAATTCTAAACTTAAATAAGATGTAGATCTGTTGGATCGTGGAAAATAATCAGGTGCTATAGTTAGAATGATACTTTTTCGTCATTTATGATCGAACAACTGGAACCGGTATCCATAAATCCAATAGGCCCGTAGATTTGATGGCCTACGCTATTACTATAAAAAAAGAATTGTTAATAATAAAAGTTCTAACTTTTAGTGCAGTGGTATAGGTTTGATCTTAACAGTATGTATGTATCAAAGTAAAATTGTAGGTTCAGTTGCTTCAAATGTCATTATGTTATATTTTTTGATGCAATAGAAAAGAGGTTATTCTTATATGCTCAACTTGTTATAGATTATTTATTGTGTGTTTTAATTTCAATATTTTATTAATAATATTTAATTGAGTAGCAAAAAAACAATAATTAATTTTTTGATAGATATAAAAATCAATTATATACCCTTTTTATATATATTTATAACCTAATTTTATTTTTCACATTTAGTAGATTTAATTAAGACATGATAATAAGTTATCTTTAACAAATTAAATTTGGATTATAACTTTAAATTTGTTAAATTTTAATTTTAAAAAATTAAAGAAATGAAAATCAGGAATTAAATTTAAACTCAAATTAACTTAAGGCAAAAAGAAAAAATAAATAAGCGAACTAAGTCGTATTGTTACTATGCATGGGGTGAGTAAAGAAAAAATGAACAGCACAACTTCATCTTCTGATCGGCAGTAGATTTTTGGGTTGCTAGAACTTATGATGAGAGCAGACTCGGGTCTTACATAGTTTTCAGCCTTTGCTCTATATATGGTACGTCAACTTCGCAAAGGGAACAAAGTCAATCGTACTACAACTTATTTTGACTGTTCCAAAGTAATGTATTATATATAACAAAAGATGAATCCAAGAAGCAAAATGGTTTTCATTTCGTGTGGCGAAAGGAAAAAGCAGAGAATGGATATATCAAATGCTTAATTACCTGCGCATCCATGGGCAACACCATGATACGATCACGGAATTGAAGAGACACGCCTCTATTAACCCCTTGCTGATCAACATCATCATCATCCATTTCGGGAAGAGATTGTGAAGACAGGATGATGGTCTTTGCAGCACTGCCAACCTTCTTATTATCATCATCATCTACAAATAGTTCTTTGACTTGCAAACTAGTGATTGGGAACTTGGCAATACACCCAAGACCACTCTCTCTAGCCATTTCTAAACCTTTGCAGAGTATATGTGTTGTTTTGAAGATATGATCCTCGATCTGGTCTGGAATATTATATAATATATATATTTAATTTAGGCCGCGAGTCCAACATCTGCAGTTGATGATATCGCCAACTTTTGTCCTGCAAGTTGCATGCTTGGCGGGCAAACAGGCCTTACGCTTTCGGTCTAGATCAACATTCTTCCTCGTTGGCTTCACTTTTATCATGTCTTTTCATATTAAGTTTTACACACCAATCCATACTTTATAGTGAACTGAAAAATATACGTTTTCGATTAAATCGTCTTTCCGGAAAGTAAAAGACAGCAGATTATATATGATGATATTTGGATTTATACAGTTGTCTATAATTTCTATTCGTGTATTTTATGTAGTTATGACACCTTGCTCCTGATGCCACATTCCTTTCATTAAGTCTTTTGGAGTATAACTAATTCATGTTAACAATGGATAATCAACTTAGTGGTAATTATATGACAGGTTGATTTTGTATGGAAATATAAACGTTTTAGAAAAATTAAACAAGGAACACGTGCCCAAGAGTGTTAATTGTAACCCACGGTCTGGTACCATTGACACCAACTTTTCATCATAATCAATCCATTAAGTTTGGCCGAAAACAACATTTTCCAACCCATTCTTGAGTTGGTGTTATTGGAAACTAACCTATTTCTTAAAGTTGTTTTACCATTTGAATACGTCTTTAGAACTGCACGATTCCTTGTTAGTTGTAGGAGAGGTATGACGATGATTAAAACATTCCGAGAAAGCCATTATATTGACTCGAGATTTCAGTTGGCGGGCAAGTTTCGTAGAATGCAATCATAATGTCACGTAACTTTGTTGGTCAAAATGCTTGTGTTTGTAATGATTGATACTAGCATCGTGATTAAGAAGATTATCAAATATACCACACAGGATTGAAGAGATAGAAGTAGAAGGTTGGGATCCTAACTCTTCTTTACCCCTAAGCAAAGGAAAGAATCACTTGAATTGGATTTCACACTTGGTAACAACTGTTGACTCCCAATTGGAATTGCCTATGAACAGTGTGTGAAAATGTCATTTTTCTTGTCTATCCTAATCATTAAAACCCGTGATGTGATGAAAAATTAAAGATACTTTTTTGAAAAATGAATATTGCATTAACTATATATATAGACAAAACAACTTCACATTGAGTTCAAGTGAAACTATACAAATAACTAGAATACTAAGACAAGAAAATTAACTAATTATAACAACTTCCTAAAACTTCATTAAAGATTAGGGATGACAAATTTTGACCTACGAGCTTAAATTTAGTTGTTTTTAATGAGCAAGTTCAGGCTCAGGTTTAGACTAATTTGAGACGTAATTATTCTAAGCAAAACAATATCATTTTATTTAAAAGAGTTAAACATTGGTTAAACTTGGGACTGAGTAATCAAGGTTGGATCCAATTAAAAAAAATTACATTGTTCTATATTTTTAATTTTAAAAAAATTGGCGGGGTTGCTATACCTATTAAAGATTCTATCTACTTTTCATGTAAGGAGAGAAAGTGAGCTGAAGATTTTTGATAATTAATATAGATCTAATCTAGTTAATGAGCCTATTAGTCAACTAGTATTTTCCTTTTTCCTGATTAGTAATAAATTATTCTATAGATAGATAAAATAAAATTAAGTAACAAATCCAATTTAACTATTAAATATAATATCTAATATTTGAAAATATTAAAGAATTCTTATAGAAATTCAAGACTTTTAAAAATTACATTAGAGAATTCTCAAAATGAAAAAAAAAAATTCCACTTCTGTTACCTCTCTTTGTCGTTTTTGTAGCAATCTATCTTGGTTGGAGTTCAAAGTGCTAAATGATAAAAATACCAACTAGCCATTGTTTGTTGGACTTGTATTGTATCTCATAGTTAATTTGTGCCGTATCTAGGAGAAGATACTACTCATATCCTTGGAAGACTTTGACCAACTAGCAGAGTGCATGGGTTTTTGCTTTTGATGTGGATTCGATCAGTGATGCTTAGCGTTTAACACTACAAAACCTTACAAGTATTGGAGGAGCCAGCCATCGCCAGGACTTCGCTTGGTGTACTTGAAACAAGCCTCGCAGATATCCGACCCATGAACACGTATATATTTTAACAGGCCGAATGCTTGGCATGGCAGACTGCACCAGGTTGACCTAAACTGGCAAAGCGAGAAGTTCAAGACACGAAATCAGCTGGGCTTATGGGCCCAAATTCCAGGTAACCAAATAAGCATCAAACATTAATATTTATATTTATTTTGTAGCAGAAACCACGTTTTGTGGAGTGGAGTCTCCTTCGAAGTACTGTATAGGCATTTAAAAGAAGACAACAGCTATAAAGGACAAAAAAGTAAATAGGCCTCTATAGATCACCAACAGCAAGGGATAATAGCCAGAAACACGTTGAAGTTAGGGTGTGTGGAGAGACTAATAAAGACAAAGAAAGCAGCGGAGGCCAGAGTTTCGCGAACTTTGCTCTTTACTTAAAACTTTGTGTGGTGTAGTTAATTTAGATTGGATGGACTTCTTCTGGCTATTACTCAAAGTCAAAGTCATATTTGGTTGGATGGTAATTAATAAAATAAAATAAAATAAAAAAGAATGAAACCAAACGGTTTATAATGAAATGAAATGTAATATAACGAAAAGTTGTTTGAGAGGGATGAAAAATGAATGAAATGTAATATAATGAAAAGTTGTTTGAGAGGGATGAAAAATTTCATAATATAATGTAATGAAATGTTATTTAGAAGATGAATAAAATGTAATGTAATGTATAATAAATGACTGTTATATTCTTGACATTCAAATAGTTGTTACAGAAAGTTTAACGTTATGATTTTAAAACAGAAATTATGTCCAATGAAAAAGTCACGGTTAAAGTCACAACTGTAACAAATAGTTTTTTAAAATATTTTTTATTTTAAAATAAAATTTTTATTATTTTATTATTGATTATATTCAATTTATTATTATTAATTATTTAATAAATTTATTTTATTACAATTTATTTTATTCTATTATATGTGATTTATATTTAAAAATAATTTACTTATAATTTTTATTTATATAGAAATATATACAAACAATTAAAGAATAATTTTTAATACATTTTCTATTTTTTATTAATAAAAATTTTATTAATTTTTATTTTATTATTAATAATATAAAAATATTATTATTAGGGTAAGGAGAAATAATATAAAAATATTATTAACTATATACAATTTTTGTGGATCGTAATAAATGAGTAAGACAAAAAGGGGCTTAGGGTTGAAAGAAATAATTGGTATTAAGAACAAATATTGAGGGTATATTATGTACTATTTATTAGTTTACGTTCCATCCTAAATTTTCTGAATTTGAAGTTTTTTATTTTTACTGTTTATGATGAAATGGAATGTAACATGAAACTCTCCGCTTCTATCCCATTTTATTTTATTCCATTATGAAACTCTCAACCAAATGATAGAAGTGTGTTATGTTCTATCCCGTTCCATCATCAACCCCTCAACTAATCAGGCCTAAGTATAACAAGCTGAATTATTTATTTCTTGGTTTAATTTCTAAACCTTAAATTATCTTTACTCTTACCTGTAGACTTGAAGGTGAACATGCTCAAACATAGATGGAGCACTCTAAGCAGGTGCTAGCACTCTTAGATTTTACTGTTACTTGACTAGCCGATTCTGTGTACTTGGCAATTAGGACGACGTTAAAATAACATTCACAGAGTGAGAGAGGCGAGCCCTCCTCTTTAATGGTTCAACAGCGTTTAATACATGAACACTGAATAAGATTACAGCCGAATTTTTACACACTTTGGTAAGGAGATTGTCTTGCACAGATTGATATCGGCATTTATTGGGACGCTACAGACAGAAATTCTGGATATGGTTAATCAGACTTGGGCAGCAGACACCTTTTCTTGGCAAATGACGGAAGGCAGAATGCGGCTGTGTGGACCTGTATTGGCAAACACGAAATTATTTTAAAGTCATAAACCTGAAATCTGTAGTACCAAGCTAAAGAAAATTCATTTTCCAGGCATACCTCTGAATTGTAATACTTGGGAGGTCCTTTGGCTACCCCGTAGTTATCGGGGTTCAATGGGTTTAAGGGATGCTTGACGTCAATCTCCGAGTTTGAGCAAACCATGAAACCTATCATTCCACTGCAAATTGAAAATGGTGACTGCAAGTTTAGGGTCTTCTACACATACATCTAAATGTGGCTACAAAGTTTTGAGGTTGGAAAAAGGAGTGGCGTATATGTTTAAGATTTACCTGGCATAGGCAGGAACTGTGCACCAAGCGTAGTTGACAGAGCCGCTGAATATCTTCTTGGCGTGTTCAATGGTGTCTGTGACAGAGAAATCTTTGTTCCAGAAGCTGTCAGCAGGACAAGACATGACTCCTCCTGGACTAAGTGCCCTTGCCACTGATCTCAGAACACTGTTATCAGCTAGTTCTTCAGCTAAAGAACCTGAATGAAACACAAGAAATTGCTGTGAAGATCTTGATTTTTAAATCTAAAGAATAAAATAGAAGGTTTTTTTCAACATGGATAATTGTATAGCAGATCACTATATAACAACTTAGTTCATAAATATTCAAACTAAATGTTGACGGTTTTAATTTTGAGCAAGTTGGTATATGAGCAGAACAATATTCAACTCGGGATACGTTACAAATGTGTCATAAACTGGTATTCTGTTAGAGTTTGTTGGATAAGATGACATGAGAGAGAGATAAAGAGTAAAGATTATATGGAGGACAAATGAGAAACAAGGGAAGGAGATTAATACCCATTTGCTGAAATGCATCCAATATGATAACATCGAAACTGCCTTGAGGAACAGACCTTAAGAATTCAATTCCTGCAACATTGACAATGTCATAAGGACAAGGACATAAGAATTCAATATCTTCTTGTAAATGAATTCAAAAGACTTGGCATACCATCGCCTATATGTACAGTTAAACGAGGATCCGAGTACCCAATTGAAATGTCGGGGAAGAACTTTTTGTACACCTGAAAATGGACAAATATGTCGGTCGGTAAGTTGAAATGATCTTGATATTGTCCCCTTTTCTCAAGTTTAAGAGGACACGAGACATCAGATTCTGTTTGCTGGGAATAAAACTTCACTTACGTCAATCACCATCTTGTCAAGTTCACACAAGTGAATTTGCTCGACCGAAGGGTGGCGAGATATTTCTCTCAGAATACCTCCATCTCCTCCTCCCACAAGTAACACCTGAACCCAGACACGTTCATGTAATGATAGATTCTAGTCACTGTCAAATATTTAAGACATATCTTATTAAAAAACAAATCTCAGGTTGTCTTCATTTTCTCTACCCTTTCTTCAACTTTGTCCACAAATTAATTAACGATACCATTGAGAACTGAAGATTTATCCAACCATTTTAGGTTTCTGCATAGTAAGCTCTCCCTGAGAGTCCATTTTAATCATCCGTTACAAAAAATCTCCATATTTCATGTTCGAGCGTCGTTTTAAGTAGTAAATTGTGATCAAATTTGAGAAAATATATATCTCGACTTTCTGGAAGACGAAACTCACCTTCTTGGGATTGAAGACGGAACAAAGGGGGAGGTGAGTGAGCATTTCTTGGTAAGCGAACTCATCCTTCTCTGTAAGTTGCATAGAACCATTCAAGATAGCAACCTTACCGTGTGAAACTGACTGCAACCATATAAACAAGACAAATCAGTACTTTGTCTACTACCACCAAACACCATACCTGTAAAATCATATCCCGAGGACACCGAATGTAGCCAAACAAAGCAAAAGGCTGTCTTATTTTTACTTAAATTTTTAGCATCCACAAACTTTTCTTCTTATATTACCTCAAATACAAACAGATCCTGGTATTCCGATCTCCCATGAAACAGGATTTTCTCCACCTTGAAGAAGTGAGCTTCATCTGTAGATCATTCATGTGCATTTGCAGATGGTTACTCTCCATTAACTTCACAATATTTCCATAAGAAATATTAACTGTGGAATGGAAAAACCTCTTCTCATTTTATTCTGCGTCCTAAATCTTCTAGATGTTTATGATATTTAGGTATTGTTTTTCAGGTTGCTTCTTCAAAAAGTTACATTCGCAAAAAGCTCTGGGAAACATTGACTTTGACTAATAGTTTAACATAATAAGAAAGGTAAGATCGACGGATTGCCAAGGGACCTATCTCAGAAGTCAGTCCCCATATTATATTATATATGTGCGCTCAAATGGGGCAATTTGACTGACATAAGCCGATTCTTAAAAAAGGTTTGCCAGAAAAGGAAAATTGAAACATAAAAATCAAACATAAATGAGCAGCTGGAGCAACAGAACGTGGTGGGGGCTTCAATGTTCTTCCTTCTTAGGAAAAAAAACAAAAACAAAATCATGATTACAGAGAAACAGAAATGATAGAAGATTGAGAAGCAATATCAGTTAATAAGAGTTGTTGCATATATAACAATAGATACCTTCCCATCCCGGTGGGACATCAGCGTACCAGCCAGGCTTAGCGTGATGAGCTACGACATTGCCATTGCCATTGCTATGGCCATTACTAACATGGTGATTTCCGTTTTCAAAAGAAAATCTGGTCTTAGCACCTTTCACTAACTCAACATGTTCATCTTCTTCTAGTTTCTTTACGTGTAATGTCTTGGAGAAATCACCATATGAAAAAACATTATCCCTAGCCATTATCAATTATATTTCTCTCCTCTCGCTGCTTTTTGGTTACTAGAGCTGTACAGTCCCCCAACTGAAAAGAAGAGAACTCTGGCATGAACCAACATTTGGGGACTCCAAATTATATAGGCTCCCGGCTCGATGCTATGTGGTCCTAAACAGTTCCTGTAGCTCTCATCTGCTTTCTTTCGCTCTTATTTTTTATCTTTAATTTTCTCTATATCATTTATTCCTCTATGCAACTTGCAAGTTTGTTACTCTGGAGGGGTCTCATCTATTCAGGACCAGATATATTCCTCGTTCCTTTCCTATATTCGTGCTCGAATTTATACATGTTCTGAAACTTTAATTATGGAATACATGTCTGGTTAACTTTTATTTTCGAATATAGTAACCTGGTAATGGTATTGTCTTGGACAATGAAGCTTTTGAAGATGATGTTCATGGCCATGGAGGAAAAAAAGATATTTATATAGGATATTCTAATTAAGGTTTTGGTTATTCGATGCCATACGAAGGAAGGAAATGCAATTGCCAATTGCACAAGTTGGTTATATTTATGGTTTTTTGTTTCTTGAAAAGTTTCATTTATGAAATCTTGTCGGAACTGGTGGAAGTTGCTCTCTCCCATTACGGATATTTCCAATTTTACAAAGACAGCTCATCGCGTTTTCCTCTTTGCTTTAGGAAGTTGAAATAAGAAAACCAAATACTGAGAGTGTTCTTTGCGATAACTTACGCGAACATCGACCTGCAGTCCTGGGTCACTAAGGTATGAAATAAATTTGTAATGTTGAGGATATCTTTTATTTACCGGTTAGCTAATCAGAATAAACTTTCTACAACGGACCGAATTCCTTATATCTATATGGACATCAATTGTTCAATGTGCTCCATGAAGAGTGAATCTTGCAACCACCTCTTTTTTTATTGTCCTTTCAACAAGACAATTTGGAATTGTGTCACTACTTCTTGTTATTGGGTGAATGCAGGCACAACCATCTTGGAGATTATAGATGGTCTTACTGCGCAATCACCTATCCACATCATTATTCTGGACGTTTGTATTTATAGGTTTTGGAGAGAGCGAAATCTCCGAAAATTCAAGCATCAATCATCCACGAAAGAGTGCTTAATTTCCTCAATTTTAACAGAGGTTCGGGAGATCATTTTGACGAAGAAGCTATAACAACGATGTAGCCCAATAATACGCTCCTCTCTTCGCATCTAAGGACCTACTTGGAAAGCAGCTTTTCATAATGCATCTTCTTCCTTACACTGTTTACTGCTAATATGATAGGATAGGCTCTCTTGTTTTTGTAGTTTCAGTGCTCTTATCCTGGAACTCTCTTGTATTTGTAACGTTTATTTATTCATTTAATCAATTTTCTTCTTTAAAAAAAATGCTGACATGTTTGTTTAGCTCCATAAAAATTATTACCAAGTCAGTACTTAGGAGAAATTTTTTTTGGCTATTTAAGGACTAATAAAGATCAAATTTAATTGACTGCAAACAATTTTATTCATTACTAGTATGAAATTAAATATGATATTGATATTAGCAGCTATTTTACATGGATTAATGACATTTAGCCAATATTTGATTCAGTTTGAAGCTTTTTTACGAAAATTAAAAATAAAAAACTTCAATTTAAAAGAAATTTATGTATCATTGTCTAAAAATGTTCGATTAGTCGAAGGACTTCTTATCTATTTGATATATAATACTTGGAAGCAGCTTCATGTTGGAAAATTAATCCTTATTTTTTTTGGAAATTAAGTAACTCATTGATATAAAAAGCTCTACAACCTTGCTAGATACAAAAGAAACCAATCACAAAAGTTTGGAGAATCTACCATTTTAAGGTTTCCAGCCCATTGGAGGACCAATTTACTCCCATTATTACTGGGACCAAGTTGGCCGAAATTTCTGGTTGAAGTCTTCTAATCATTGTTAACTGCGTGAATGGAAATAGAACACGACTGTCATGTGTGGTTGAGTTTCTAGAATGATACTCTAAGCAAAATGTCCCGTTAAAGTTTCATTCATTTTTTTAAAAATTATTTATTTTTAACAAATATATGATTAATAATCTTTAATATCTATAATAAATATTATAAAATATCAAAATAAAATTAATTGCTTTATTAATAAAATTATTTTTATAACTTATTTAATATTTTATTATTAACTGTTGTTTTCATGTTGTTTAGAGAGCATTGGAACCGACACATATTGCCATTATGTCACATCCAGTTCCAATTTAGTGAAAATAAAATAATAAATTCAGACTAGAGATGCACGCGGTTGCTACGCAGAAAATTCAAACAATTCTGGACAAAGGGTAGTGCTTCCAAGTTCCAACATTATATAAGGCTAGATATACAGGAATCGAGTTTCAGTATCCACTCACCAAAATCCACAGGTAAAATGATTTGGACCCTGATAAAAGTTTTTCATGTTCTAATGAAACTTGCGGGTCTCAGACCCCTAAACGTGGAGGTCGATCCTGGAACCACCTTACACTTTTGGGTCCCGAAGCAAACCCTAAACAAAACAAATAGTGGCCAAGACAAGCATATGCCACCAAGCAACAAGCCTGTAGTAGTACTTATTCATGGATTTGCTGAAGATGGTGTGATAACATGGATTCCTCAAGTGTTAGCTCTCTACAGAAAATATGCAGTTTATGTACCCGACTTGCTATTTTTTGGTGGCTCAACCAGCGTCAGTAACAACAGGACAATGGAGTTTCAAGCTCAGTGTATGATTAAGGCTTTGGAGAAGCTAGGAGTTATTAGGTGCACTTTGGTAGGGTTTAGCTATGGTGGTTTCGTGTCCATTAAGATTGCTGAGTCACAGCCCGAGTTGGTTCAGGGCTTGGTGCTTTGCAACTCGATCCCACTTGTGAGCGTGACAACGAGTAGTGGAATCCTACAGAGACTAGAAATCAAGTCATGGTCTGAGGTGCTGCTACCGACTACTGTCCAGGAGGCTAAAACATCATTTCGTATTGTTTGCAATAGAAGGCCTCCTATTCCACGATGCTTATATGAACAATATTTAAAGGTTCAGTATCATATATAGCCTTAGCCTCTACAATTATATAAATCTTGACAATTTTTTTTACTATCGTGATAACTCTTTAGCATGAAATTTGGTATTATCGATTTCCCGACTCTTTTATTTCTCATCTTCACTTCAAATGGTATAAAGTACAGAAAAATTAACTTGAGATTTACTTGGTTCTATAAAGTATAATTCAATTGAATATTGTTGAAATATACGTTAGAAACCCATATCTAGTGGTACCTAAAGGTAAATACCACTTGGTCAGTGCATACAATTAGCAAGAAGTGTTTTCAAAAGTGTATGAAATTAACCATATACTACTGTTCTTTACCACAGACGATGTATAATAATAGGAAAGAGAAAGCTGAGCTCTTGCAGGCTGCAATCATCAAGGATGCGGATTATAAAAGTCCCAAAATATCTGTGGTGAGTGAAAGTCTTCCATGCCTGGGACCATATGTATAAATTACACTATCCACACAGTACTTGTCAGTTACTGTATTAATTTAAATTTTGGTGAGGATCCAACTGTCCTCATTAATTAGTTAATTTTGTGACATGTTCCTGGCGAAATTCTGTCAAAAAAATCCTAGTCAATTAGAAAGCCTTTGTATCAAGAAGGCAGGAAGCATAGTCTCTAGGAGATCTCCAATTCAAGTAAGCACGTGAAAGAGAAATAATGCTGAAATGATGCTTTATTTTTCTCATTTGGATGGTGTTCCCTGCTAGTGCAGAAGGTATATTTCTTGGCAGGAGACTGTGACAAAATTTTCAGCCCTCGTGACATTGAGAAATCCATGAAAATGTATGTCCACTCATCAACCCCATTTACATCTTAGATGGATTTCACCTGCATCAATTGATGATCATCTAGCTGTATATATGTGTTCACAGGGATTTGGAGGACAAAGCAGAAGTGCATTACATTAAGAAGGGAGGGCACTACGCTCAACTTGAACGACCCTGTGCCTATAATAAGACCCTTAAGAAGATCCTTGCAACTCTGCATCAAGATGGTTCAGATTGACGGGAAACTAGATCGGGATCTGATCCCAGCCGTAGCAAAATAATTATGAAATTTTTTCGCAACTTTTAATTTTTCGAAAATTAAGATCTCTTTAATTCTATAAAATAATTAACACAAATCATAATAAAGTGAAAACTTAGAAGCCGTTTGGTTCTACTTCTATTTTTTTATTGTAGTTTTCAGTTTTCGTTTTCGTTTTCAGCTTTCAGTTTTTGTTTTTGTTTTTCTTTCAAATAAAAACAAAAACCAGTTTGATTGTTAATATTAATGTAGTTATATTTTTATCACTAATACTATTTACATATTAGATAAAACTTAAAGATAAATTATTTTTAATTAAATAAATTTATTTAATCTCATATATAATATTTATTAACAAATTATTAATAAAATTTTGTTATTTTAATAAAATAAATAATTTCAAAATTAAAATTTTATTTATAAATTAATATTTATTTGAAATATAATTTAATTATTAGATCAAATTTTATTTGAATATTTATATATTTTAAATTTAATTATATTTATTTATAATTATTAAAATTTAATTATATATTTTAATTATAAAAATTAAATTAAATTAAATTATTCATAATTTTTATTGATAATTAATTTTAATTTATTAAATATATAATCTTGAATT
>JAOTBA010032191.1:0-16405 GCA_025629845.1 Erythroxylum squamatum
TATCATTGGAAGTGCTACTTGTATGTGAATGAGAATGACTAATTGAATTTGATATGTACTGATTGTGTTCTGAATTCCGGACGTGAATTGTTCAAGGAGTTTAATATTTGGGTATGTATTGGAAGTGTTATGAATTGTTGCAAAACTCTGTCTATTTGAATTCTCAACGAAAGTTGAATGTTGAACTTAGGTCCTATGATTTTGAGATTCTGACTATGCATCTTTTGTGATTGTTATACATGGTAAATTCTGTAATTTATGATTTCATAAAATGCATGCTCAGATAAAGGTGTTATGACCAGAGTAGCCAGTTTGATAGAGCTTTGAGCTCGGTTTTCTGCACGTAGAATTTGCTTCGTGATTTCTGTCTACATGTAGAGCTTTGCTCTATGATATATGTTTCTGACTGAGCCAAATGGGCCAATATTTGTATCCATATGTGAAAGGCACTCGGTCACAACAATAATAACGAATGTGGAGTCTCATATGCATCTGTATTGATATATGTATATATGTTCTGATTCGCAATGATATCATGATTTGTCATGGTAATGTGTGTATTTGGATTATACGAGATCTAAATGATTATATGTGAATTATGTGATCTTGTGTGACTGACCTGGGTAAAATCATCAATGATGGTTCACTTATTGAGTTCGCAAAACTCATAAAATTGCAACGCGGCTTTTCGGGTATGAGACAGGAGACCTAATTCCTTAAACTGCACTAAAGGAACCTTTTGGATTAAGTTATGGCTCAGAGGTCTGCCTGCTGACATCAGAAGAGTTGTAGTTTATGTTTTGTAGTCTTCCTAGAACTTGTATAAGGTTTTGTAAATATTTATTAATGGATACAGTGTAAGCTTTTGTTCAATGAATACAGGGTGTGTTTTTTACAATGAATACAAGGAATGGTTTTAATTTGATGACTTCTAAATTATGTTAGATGATGCCATGTTTAGTTTGATATATGTTCTCTCTAACATGCCATTATCATAGGATATATACTTGAATGTCCTTGGGTGTTTGGGTATATACTTTATGGTAGTGGGATGTTGCATTTTTGGTATCAGAACATGGAGTCTGTAGGAGCCAATAGGGAGTCTCCTATACATGAGTTTGCTCAAATGCCTCCGAGAATTTTGTGAGGCGAAAAAGAAGATACGATAAATTGAGAAAGTAAGGGGTTGTGGACTTCTACGGAAGTACAGACCCGGTCGAGGCAGAAGGGTGGTTAGAGAGAACGAAAAGGGTGTTCAACCAGATGGGCTACAAGGCAGATAAAATATTTGATTATGCGATCTTATTATTGCAAGGTCTAGCATACCAGTGGTAGAAGACTGTTTCGGGCAGTACTACTAGACCTTGTCGTTTGGCCTGGGAAGATTTTCTGAGGGTGTTCCGAGAGAACTATATGCCTAAGATTTACATAGATTGGAAGATAAAAGAATGTTTAGATCTAAAGCAAGGCAGGCTTACTGTGGCAGAGTATGAGATAAGGTTCAACGAGTTAGTGGGATATGTAACTGCATTGATCCCAACTGAGAAAGACAAATGTAAACGGTTTGAGGACGGTTTGAACAAGGAGATCAGAACGAGACTAGCCATTTCCAATTTGGGCAGTTTCACAAAACTTCGAGCGGACTCAATCAAAATTGAACAGTTGTTGAAGGATGGTCAGGGGGAGTATAGACAGGAGGTTAGAGGAAAGAGGCAGGATGAATCTTAAGCTGATTTTGGCAGAAGCTTCAGAAAGCACCAGAACAAATCATCTCGATTCCAGGCTAGATCCAGATAATCTGGATCCTGATCAAGAGGTGGATTTGTTTAGATTAGGAGAAGTAGAGGACAAATGCCCTCCAGCCAGACTCAACAGCTGCCTAATTGTGAACACTGTGGTAAGAAACATGGTGGTGAATGTTGGAGGGTAACTGGAGCTTGTTTTCATTGTTTCTTGGTAGAACATCTAATCAGAGATTGTCCTAAGACGTTAAGATCACAGTCTGGAGCTAGAGGAGGAACAATGACTGAGACAACGGTTCAGCAGAGTAAAGCTAGCAGGTCTGCACAGGGAGGCAGAACTCAGTCAGCAGGGCCCAGTATCAGGACTGAGGTGTGGAGTAACCAGCCGCAATCTCAGGCCAAGGTTTATGCCATCACCAGACATGAGGCACAGAACTCCCCAGATGTGGTAACAGGTGTGTTGAATTTTTTTCATTTTGAAGCATATGCATTGGTAGATCCAAGATTTACACATTCATTCATCACATCGCATCTGGCATCTGGCATCTAGATTGCATTACGAGCGAGAGATATTGAAATGTGGGTTAGAGGTGAGTACCCCAGTAAGTAGCACAATAGTGATCGGTGACGTATGTAAAAGGTGCATAGTTCGGATTGATCAGGTAGAGTTACAAGCTGATCTGATTGTATTGCAGTTAAAGGAAATTAATATAATTATTGGCATGGATTGGCTTACCGCTCATCGGGCTGTGATGAATTGCTACACCAAGGAGAGTGGTATTTGGAGGAGTTAGTCAACCTATGCGAGCTTGACTAATTTCATTTATGAGTGTGCTGAAACTAATCTGAGGTGGATGTGAGGCTTATTTGGCCCACGTAGTCTATACTCGAAATGAACAAACCATTCAGGATATTCCAGTTGTTAGGGATTCCTTGGATGTGTTTCCTGCAGAACTACCAGGTTTACCCCCAAAAAGGGAGACGACGTTCACCATAGAACTTGTTCCAGGTACCGCTCCTATATAAATTCGTCCATATAGGATGGCACCTGTAGAACTGAACGAATTGAAAACCTAGTTGCAGGAGTTGTTAGATAAGGATTTCATCAGGCCTAGTGTGTCACCTTGGGGAGCTTCGGTATTGTTTGTAAGGAAGAAGGATGGAACTCTGAAATTATGTATTGATTATCGGCAGTTGAATCGGATAATAGTTAAGAATAAATACCCATTGCCAATGATTGATGATTTGCTTGATCAGTTACAAGGAGCTCATGTGTTCACAAAGTTAGACTTGAGATTGGGATATTAGCAGTTGAAAATAACTGAGGCTAATGTCCCGAAGAGTGCATTTAGAATAAGATATGGGCACTTCGAGTTTTTGGTAATGTTGATTGGATTGACTAATGCTCTGGCAGCTTTTATGGCTTTAATTAATAAGGTATTCAACCTTATTTAGATCGCTTTGTGATTGTCTTTATTGATGACATTTTGGTGTACTCGAAGTGTAGAAAATATCATACTGCACATCTGAGATTGGTTCTACAAGTTATGAGGGAAAAATAGTTATATGACAAGTTCAGTAAGTGCAAATTTTGGGTTGATCAAGTAGTATTTTTGGGTCACATAGTTTTTGGATAGGGCATTTAGGTTGACCCAAAGAAAGTTGAAGCAGTGATGAAGTGAAGGCTCAAAGGAATGTGTCTGAGATCCGAAGTTTCTTTGGATTAGCTGGTTATTATAGAAGGTTTGTCGAGGGGTTTTCACTGATCTCAACCCCTTTGACAAAACTTCTGAGAAAGAATGTGCCTTTCATATGGAATGATGATTGTTAAAGGAGTTTTGAGGAGCTTAAGCATCGGTTAACTACAGCACCGATTAAGGCTCAACATTAGGCTCCAGTTGGAAAATTACACTCCTTACCTATTCCGGAGTGGAAATGGGAACGAATCACTATGGATTTCATTATGGGTTTGCTGAGAACTCCGAGGCAACATGATGCCATTTGGGTCATTGTTGATAAACTAACCAAGTCGGCTCATTTCTTGCTAGTGAGAGAAAATTGTTCACTAGATCAGTTAGCTTGGCAGTATGTGAATGAAGGTGAGGTTACATAGGGTTCCATTGTTCATTGTGTCGAACAGGGATCCTAAATTTACCTAGAGATTTTAGGTAGTTTACAGGAAGCTTTGGGTACAAAGCTGAATTTCAGTATGACATTTCATCCTTAGACAGATGGTTAGAGTGAGAGAACGATCAAGACTGTTGAGGATATGCTCAAAGCTTGCGTTCTAGAGTTTCAAGGAGCATGGGATCCGTATATAGATTTGATTGAATTTACGTATAATAATCAGTATCACAACAGTATCTGTATGGCTCTATACGAGGCATTGTACGGTAGGAAGTGTCGTTTGCCTTTATATTGGAATGAAGAGGGTCTAAGAATTGTCGAAGGCCCAGAATTGATTCAGGATACTGTCGACAAGGTGAAATTGATTAGTAGCAGAATTAAAGTAGCACAAGATAGACAGAAAATCTATATGGATCAACATAGACAAGATATGGAGTATCATGTGGGTGATAGAGTATTTCTGGGAGTATCACCTTGGCAAGGTGTGCTGAGATTCGGTAAAAGGGATAAGTTAAGTTCGAGGTATATTGGTCCATATGAGATAATTGAAAGAATTGGATCATTGGCTTATAAGTTAGCCTTACCTTCTGAAATGGCTCAGATACATAATGTATTTCATGTGAGCATGCTTAGGCGATATAGGTCGGATCCAACTCGTATGATACTGACTCAAGAAATTTAAGTCTCTAGTAATCTAAGTTACGCTGAAGAACCAATGAAAATAATTGGCTATTAGAATAAGCAACCAAGGAACCGAGTGATCCCAATGGTGAAAGTCCTCTGGAAAAATCATTCGAGTGAGGAAGCCATATGGAAAATGGAGGAGCGTATGAGGAATCGATACCCCTACCTATTTGACCATTCAGGTAAGAATTTTGAGGACGAAATTTTTTGTTAGGAGGGGAGAATTGTAACATCCCATTACCCATGTTAAGGCTAGAATTGTGATTTATGAGAAAGTACTGAGAAATTAGGAAATGCACATCAAGCTTTAGTTAAATATGACATGCACATTTTTGCACATGAAAATGATTGTGCATGCATTCATTGACATTTTCTGGGTATAATTGATTTATAAATGCGATTAAAATGTGAATTGTGAGTTATTTACGTTAAAAATTTATTTGGAGACCATTAGTATTATTTCGTAATTTTGGTGAATTTGAGGTACATTTGGACTAGGACAAATGCCAAATGGTAGGATAAATTGATACATGAAAAATTTGGATGATTAGGCTTAAAATTGAGTGACATTTGGCATAGTTAAATTGGGGACAAATGGACTAGTAATTAAGTGACAAATGGATCAATTATTGTGTGACAAGTGGACCAATAATTAGGAGACATATGGACTAATTAATTGGTGACATATGGCAGCATCTTGGTGGATTAGTGGCAGCATCTTGATTAGGCAAATGTAAGACATGCCTTAGGACAAACGTTGTGCTGTAAAGTTGACACCTAGCATGTTGATGGAGCAAATTCCAGTAGCAATGTTTTTGTTGTTTCTCTCACCATTCTCCAACGAATTTGCTCCAACTTTCTCCTCTATAATTTGCCTGAACCCTATCCAAATTGTTGCACCAAAACCAGCTTTTTACCTTACACAAAATAGCTAAGAAAACCAGCTGAAAGTTACCTTCATCTTCCTGTCCAAAATCAACCTGTTTTCATCATAAGTTTTTTATGAATTTAGCTTGCATGGAGACTTGATATAATCTGAAGTTTGAGTTGAATTGAAAGCCTAACAAGTAAGTGACAATCTAATCTTTATGATATGTTTAGTAGTATGAGAATTATGCCTGAATTAGAATGACTTATATGAGATATTGGTGAAGATGTATGCTGGAATGTTATAAACTGGAGAATTTTCATTGAATAGACTTCTGTATTTTGGTTATATCTTGAACTGTAGATTTCCAAATATGTTGAATATTGATTCAAAATAAATTAGAGACATAAGTCTACAACTTTCCTGAAGAAGTCGAATGTTAATTCTATCTCTAAGCATTGCAAAATCTGGCTGGAATCAGAGTTAGGAGTTCTATTATAGTTTAAAAATAGTCTAAACTATTTTGGAACAATTGTCTAGAAGAAAGTGTTACTGAAATACACCATTTTCCTTATTATAATGATCATGCAAATTTATCCCGAAAGGGGGTGCTAGGATGAAAATGCTGAGGCGTGCTGGAATTTGATAACTGGAATGTTTTTACTGAACATGCTTCGGTATTTTGGCTATAATTTGATTTATAGATTTCCAAATGAAATGATTCTTAATTTAAATTGAACTAGAGAGGATTGGCTACAAATGTTAAGAAGAAATAGAATTTGAATTATATCCTTAAGGGTCTTGAAATTTAGCTTGAATGCATGTCTTGGCTTAGGCAGTAGCACTACCAGGGACAGAAATCAGGTCCTGTTGTTATTGAATAAATTGTATTGATATAGGCTGAATCAGACAAAGGTGTCTTCACAAAAGTTATCAGTTATTCTCGTAGCTTTCAATTGGTATAAAGTTTGTAATTTTTGGATATTAGAATTGAGAGATATGAGGTGTACAACTTGAATGCATGATCATGCATTAGACAAAATTTCAAATGTACACTGTCTGTGGTATTTTGAGCATAACTCATAAAGTAAGGAATCAAATTATACGATCTTAGTATCATTAGAAACTTAAGACATTGGAGAACAACTTTCCAGAAGGAAGTGTTACCTAATTTTGTCATTTACCTTATCAGAATAATTATGTAAAGTTGTCCCAAAAGCATATTATGAGAAAAAATCTAAAATGATCAATTGGGTTATGAAATTAGTTTCTCATTGTTTTATTATGGTCCAAACCCTAAGTACAAATTATATTAATGAGGGTTTTGCTACCTGAATGATATGGTGACAAAATCTCGATAAGATACCCAGAATTGTTATTGAATATGCATTGTGCATATTGTCTATACATTGATGTGCATAAAGAAAGACTTATACATTTGTGAAAAATTGTGATATATGTAAATGTGTTTCGTAAGATATAGAGGAGCACATTGGTCGCTAGTCAGATATTGACGAGCCATCCAGGCAATAACATATTGGAGCGTACTGTGAGTAACCTAAGATGGTCTCACCTTGATTTGTTTTGTTAATTACTGAATTGAATTTGATATTGATGAATGTGTACTAAATTGTGTACTGAATTCCGGATAATAATTGTCTGAGCGTTCAATGCATTTGAATATCATTGGAAGTGCTAGTTGTACGTGAATGAGAATGACTAATTGAATTTGATATGCACTGATTGTGTTCTTAATTCCGGACATGAATTGTTTGAGGAGTTTAATATTTGGGTATGTATTGGAAGTGTTATTAATTGTTGTGAAACTCTGTATGATGTTTGAATTCTCAACGAAAGTTAAATGCTGGACTTAGGTTTGATGATTTTGAGATTTTGGCTATGCATCATTTGCGATTGTTATACATGGTAAATTCTGTAATTTATGCATTTCATAAAATACATTCTCAGATAAAGGCGTTGTAACCAAAGTAGCCATTTTTATAGAGCTTTGAGCTCGATTTTCTGCATGTAGAGTTTTGCTCCGTGATATATGTTTCTGACTGAGCCTAATGGGCCAGTATTTGTATCCGTATGTGAAAGGCACCTAGTGACAACAATAATAACGAATGTGGAGTCTCATATGCATCTGTATTTATATATATATATATGTTCTGATTCGCTATGATATCATGATTTGTCATGGTAATGTGTGCATTTGAATTATACAAGACCTGAATGATTATATGTGAATTATGTGATCTTGTGTGATTGACCTGGGTGAAATCATCAATGATGGTTCACTCATTGAGTCCTCAAAACTCATAAAAATTGCAACGTGGCTTTTCAGGTACGAGACAAGAGACCTAGTTCCTTAAATAAAGGAACCTTTTGGATTAAGTTATGGCTCAGAGGTCTGTCTACTAACATCAGAAGAATTGTAGCTTATGTTTTGTAGTATTCCTAGAACTTGTATAAGGTTTTGTAAATATTTGTTAATGGATACATTGTAAGCTTTTGTTCAATGAATACAGTGTGAGTTTTTGAAAATGAATGCAAGGAATGGTTTTAATTTGATGACTTTTAAATTATGTTAGATGATGCCATATTAAGTTAGATTTATGTTCACTCTAACATGCCATTATCATAGGATAAGTACTTGAATGTCCTTAGGTGTTTGGGTATATACTCTATGGTAGTGGGATTTTGCAATAACCCTTTCTTATATCTCCTACACATAGAAAGCTCCAAAGCAACTTCTTTGTCATTTTAATTAAGCTTTTAGGGAACATAATATGAGAGGGCAAATAAACATACATTAATTTAGCATAAATTAATAAATTATGCTCTACTAATAAAAAAGATACTTTTATTGCATCAATTGTTGATCCATTTTTGGATTCTTTCAATAAGTTCAAGAAGTCCTTATATGATGGCCATTTATAAGAGATGGGGATTCCTAAATAAGAGAAATGAAGTTGTTTAGTTTGAAGACCTATAAGGTTAAAGATCTAAGGGAAAAGGTGAGATGTAGCTGAGGAGATAAAGACGTGATTCTTTCCTATATTCATTTTAAAGCCAAAGATTTCCTTGAAGCTCCTGATATCTATCATTAGAGAACTTATATAATGAGGGCCAACTCCTGATAGAAGTAAAATATCATTTGCAAAGGAAAGGTTATAAATTTTGAGTTACTTTCATTTGAAATGGTGTTTAAATTTCTTCTCCAAACTTATCATATCACGAATGAGTCTTGACAATACTTCTATGCTTAAGTTGAATAGGTAAAGAGATAAAGGATCCCCTTGTCTTAATCCTTTAACATCGTGGATGAGGATGGTGGGTTCACCATTGACTATAATGCTATTAAAATGCATTTTTCAATCCAATGAGTGAACTAAGTAGGAAAGCCAAAAACATATAAAGTATTCATGATGTAAATGAAATCAAAAGCCTTATGAAAGTCTATTTTGATAGAAAAAGTTTTAAAGAAATAATTCTTGTTATAATTCTTGAAAATTTTTTAGGCAAGGAAGATGTTGTCTCCAATTTGTCTTCCTTCCATAAAAGGCCCTTAAGTTTTATGGACAAGGGCTATAGCACAACTTTGGGCTTAGAAGTCAAGAGTTTTGCAATGATATTGTAGATAATGTTACAATAGAAAATTGGTTTATAGTCTTTAAAGGAGCAATTATTAAGAATCATTGAGACTAGGCTAATAAAAATCTTGTTGATTTCTCTCAATATTTTCCTTTATTGAAGAACTCCATAATAGCATCCACGACTATAGGTTTCAGTAGGTACCATGATTTTTAGAAAAATAAGACATTAATACCATCTTATCCTAGAGCTTTGATTGGACAAAGAACAAAATGGACCTTTTTTATATTTATTTCAATGAAGGACATGGATAGCCAGTATACATTAGAAGCTTAAATTTTGTTAGTGATAAAAGAGTTTATCATTTGCATTGAAGAACTACTATTAGAATTAGAGCCTAGGAAGTTATAAAAATATGTACGAACTTCTTCCAATAAGTTAGTTTAAGTAAGGGTCAACAAGACATCTTGCTTCTGAAGGGTGGCTATCTTATAAAAGTTCCTCCTAGAGAGAATGGACATATAGAGGAATGATGTATTTCCATCTCCGTAATGGAGCCATTAGAACCTTGATCTTTATTTTTGTAATGACTAGTTAACTCCCTCAGCATGAAGATAAATTTGTAAGTCTATTTTGCTTTTCTCTTGTTTTTCTAAATTTGAAGGATCTTAATATAGTATTTGTTTAACATTAATGAGTCTATCTTTATAAGAAGCAATAACTACTTGAGTGTTGTTGTAATTTTACTGATAGATATTCTTGAGTTCCTCCTTAATTTAATGTAACTTCCCCATACAGACGAATGATTTGTGCCCCCAGAAGAAGTGACGTAGGCATTTAAAGATACAATTTCAAGACTTGGATCAATAACTAGGAAGTTATTGAACCTAAAAGGAGATGATTGCTTCTACCTCAATTAATGTTTAAGACAACAATAAGTGTGTGACCTAAACATAATGGGTTACTAAAAGATGCTAAGCTTTTAGGATAATAGTTTAAACGTTGGCTATTCACCATAGCTCTATCATTTTTTTTTAAGAATCATCTTTCTTATTACTTAAAAAATTGTCTTTGCATTTTGAGATTTGTGATTCCAATATTAGTTATTACTTAAACAATTGTCTTTGCATTTTGAGATTTGTGATTCCAATATTAGATATGTAATTATAAAAGTCTTCCAAATGGTTTCATAAAATGCATTTTCTTCTGCTTCCATAGGACCAAGTGTAATATTAAAATCACCAATTACTATCCAAAGGGTATGAATGGAAGGAGATATTTCCTACAACTTATTCCAGAGAGATACTCTTTGAGAAGCAAAATTAGAAGCATAAATACAAGGACATGTATTATGTTTGTAAGGTCCCAAAACATACCCTAGTTGAAATAATACATGTTTATGAAAGTATATGTGTGATAGGAGCTAGAATTTTGCTATGATTAGAATATGAAAGACATATGATTTGAATTTTTCGTCAAGTGGATAATGGTTAGTGAATTGGAATTAATTGATTTCATTAGAGAATTAAGGTAATTAAATGAACATTTGATCTAGGAAAAGTTGTCAAGTGGTAAGTTAAGTTGGTACATAAAAATTAGAACGATTTACTTATGAGTTAGTGACATTTGGCATGGTTAAAGCATTGAAAAATGGTAGAGTTGATACATTGACAAATGGCAGCACTAAGTGTGTGACATATGACCTAATGTATCATTGACGCATGGAAGCTCCTTTAAGGGACACATGAAGCTCATGCATGGAGACATATGTTGCTCCAATTCCATGACACCTAGCTTTGGATGTGGCAAATTTTGCTGGAGCAAGTCTTCATTTTAGTCTCTTCTCTCCACCGAAATTTCATTCTCCTACTCCCCCTCTCAACTTCTAGACCTCTGCTGAAGCTTGGATCATCATCTTTGTAAGTTATTTCATCAAGAAGTAGGTGATGTAACTTTATATAATACTATCTAGTTGGTGCTGAAAGTTACATCTTAAACTTAGGTATGTGCCAGATGTTTGGAAGCTTGGTTTAGCTGGATTCTTGGAGTTGAATTTGAAGTTTAGTAAGGTAAGGGACATATAAGCTTGGTATCCTGTGATAACATGTGTTGTTTGATGTTTGATATGGATCAATTGTGTATTGAAATGGGAAAAAAATTGAGGTTTGATACATGCTGGAAACTGGTTCGGATGAGTAGTTCTACTAGACAAGTTTCGATATTTTAGTCATATCTTGCTCTGTAGGTATCCAAATTGGATGAATTTAAATTCGTATTAAACTAGAAACTTATATCTACAGCTTTCATGAAGGCGTCGAATTTGATTTCTGCATTAAGTATGTCAAAAGTTGGCTTGAAGTTGAATATCTGGAATCTGTCACTATTTGTGAATAGTCTGTAGTCATTTGGGGATAATTTTCAAAATACTGAACCAAATTACATAAATTTGGTGTTAGTAGAAACTTAAGACATAAAGGAACAAATGTTTAGAAGAATGTTTGGCCTAAATTCTTCATTTTCATTGTCAAAATGACCATGTAACATTGACCCGAAAGTCTGTTTTGGGGAAAAGCTGGAAGAATTGTGATAAATGAAGTGCTTTCACTGAACTTGCTTTGGTATTTCGATTATAACTTGAACTGTGGATCTCCAAATGAGTTAGTTCTTAATTTAGATTAAACTAGAGACATATTTCTACAACTTTATTGAAGAAGTCGAATTTTAATTCTGTCTCTAAGATTTTCAAAATTTGGCATGAAATTGAGTCTTGGCTTAGGCTGTAGCAGTACTAGGGACATAAATCATGTCCTGTAGTTATTGAATAAACTGTATTGATGTAGGCAGAATTAGACTGAGGTGTCTCCACCAAAGTTGTAGCTTATTCTCTTATCTTTATATTGGTATAAATTTTGTAATTTTTGGATATTGTAATTGAGAGATATGGGTTGTACAACTTGAATGTCTGATTATGCTCTAGCCAAAATTCCAAATGTACACAGTATGTGGTATTTTGGGCATAACTCATAGAATAATGGACCAAATTGAATGATCTTGGTATCAATAGAGACTTAAAACATAGAGGAACATTTGTTTAGAAGAATACTTTGCTCAGAAACCTCATTTTCTATGTCAAAATAGCCATCCTAATTGATTGGATGAAAGTGGGGGAGTCTGTTGGAATGTTATGAACTGGAGTATTTTTTTGTTGAACATGCTTCGGTATTTTGATTATATCTTGAATTTTGGATCTCCAAATGAGTTGGTTATTGATTCAGATTAAACTAGAGTCATAAGGGCACAACTTTCCTGAAGTGATAAAATTACAATTATGGTTTTAAGAATTTCAAAATCTGATTTTAAGTTGAGTTAAGAATTCTGTTGTAGCTTTAAAACAGTTTAAAATCTTTTGAGTATAACTTTCAGTATACATAACCAAATTGTATGATTTTGATGTCATTAGAAACCTAAGACAAAGGTGAACAATTGTCTAGAAGAAAGTGTTAATTAAATATTCCATTTTCTTGATCTAAATGATCATGTAAAGTAGACCCAAAAGTCTGATTTGAAAACAAAGATGGGCTATGTCATTGAACATGCATATTATATGATACATTCATACTAATGTTGATTCAGTTACATGAAAAATATGGTAATATGAACTTATGTTTGATTGTATATAGAAGGGCAAGTAGAGCGATCACTTCTATATATTGTCGGAACTTCAAGGCAATAAGCGAAAGGGAGCGATAGTGAGTAATCGTAGACAGTTACACCTTACTTTGTTCTACTTGTTGAATTTGATTTATGCTGATTGTGTTTTGAATTCCAAAAAATGATTGTTCAAGGCGTTTGATGCACATGACTTTGTTTTGTTTTAAAACTGTTTAGTCCTAGTTGCACATGAAATGCCTGAAATGACTTTGTTGCATGGCTAGAAGGGTTTGCAGCTGCTCCTGTGACACTTCGGTTTCTCCTGTATAAGTTCCGTTACCCGCTTCTGTAAATGGATTAGCAGTCATCTGATTTTGTATTCTGATATATGTTGATTCTGACATAAACAAAATTGTTTTATGATTTTGAAGGGTTTATGCCCTCTTGTAATATTCAGTTTTGTTAATTATAAAATCTGTTCTGAAATGCATTATGTCTGATTTATTGTTAAAGCAATCTTTTAATGCATGTTTATGCTGTTACATGATTCAGTATGAAGAGTTGTCACTTCATGTATAGATTAGTTATTACTCACTAAGCTATGTGCTTAGTACGGAGGATTTGCCCCGTGTAGGTTTTGAACGAGGATTATAAAAACTGGGACAAGTCAACCCCAATGGCCAAAGGAGATTGAGTTTTGTTAGTCAAAATGTATTTTTGAGTTTGTTTTTAGGCTTGTATTTAATGTTTGAATTTGACTGAAGGTTTGTAATAACCTTAATTCAGATTGGTTTTTGAATTTATGATATGTAATGTATGTTTGTTTAAGATTCTGGAAATGCATGTATGAAATGTTTTGTATGTTTGGATCTGTTTCAGTTCTATATATGTTCTGTGCGTGTGGCACTCGCAATGTCCTCCTAGGGGGTATATGGGGGTGTCACAATGTTTGGTATCAAAGCGTCGTTTAGGCGATTCTGGTTTAACCAGCGCTTAACTACTGCTTATACTTGAGGGTAAAAGTTGTGTCTGGCTTAATACGGTTGTCTCATATTTTGATTTTAGATTTAAAGATGGAAGGATCACGTATTGTCTTGACGAAGTTGCTGAGAGCAATCATCTACAGCAAACTCGTCCATCAATATTTGGACCCTAGCTAAGGTGCCACCTCCACCTCCACCTCCAGCTCAAGGAGAGGCTTTGGTTAAGTTGTCCCAGGATATGATGATGTTATTGCATCGTATGACTGCACCCAAAGATACAATTGATCAGCTGAGGAAGTATGGAGCTTAGGAATTTAGTAGGACATCCTTGGAAGAATCAAAAAGAGCTGAATTCTGGATTGAGAAGGTGAAGAGGGTATTGAATGAGATCAGTTGTCCAGCGGAGCAGATGGTGCACTGTGCTGTCTCCCTTCTGCAAGGAACAGATTATGAATGGTGGAAGTTCGTTATGAGGAATCCCAAACTGCCAGTGCCTTTGACTTGGGATTTCTTTACCCAAGAATTCAAAACTAAGTATGTGACGGAGGCCCACACAAAGGAGAAGTGGAAACAATTTATGCATTTAAAGCAGAGAAACTTGTCGGTTGCTGAGTATGATCAGGAATTCAACCAACTCAGTAAGTATGCCCCCGAACTGGTACTTACTAAGGAGTTCTGGTGTCATCAATTTGAGGATGGGTTGCATGACTCTATCAAGGAGCATCTGACAACATTTACTCTATTGCAACAAGTGAATTATCATCAGTTAGTACAAGCTGCAATGAAAATTGAAAGGCAAGAGACGATCAGAAGAGAAAGGAGTCAGAGAAGGGGCTTTACTAGAGGAGGCCAGCCCTCAGGGAAATGAAGTCGGGAAGGTACTACTTCTGCATCGGAAAATACTCAAAGATCTGTGACTCAAGGAAGGCGACAAAACTATCCCTCATCAGCTGTTTTTGGTAGGGGTTCCTCTAGGGGTCAAGGTTCTGGTGCCCCAGAGTGCCCTCATTGCTTTGCACATCATTGGGGAGTTTGTTGGAGGGCCACTGGAAGTACTAAGCACATAATACCCAATTGCCCTCTAAGACAGTCTGAGATATCACAAGCTAGTAGAGAGGACTCACATGCATCTGTTGGGAACAAAGGGCGTGGTAGAGGTCGAGGAGGATATAATCATAATATACCTAATCTGAGTTCCCACTCAGAAACTGTGAATCGACAAGCTTTGCCTTCTGCTTCGGCTCGAGCTTATGCAGCGAAAGCTCGCAAGGATCAGGACGCACCAGACATCATTGCTGGTATTATTTCTCTCTTTAATTCTTAAATGTATCCATTAATTGATCCTGGATCGTCTCATTCCTATATTTGTGTTGGAGAAATGTTTGACAAGGAGATGCCTATAGAGCAGTTAGAGTATGACATTCATGTAACCATTCTTCTGGGTAGTAGTGTGTTGGTTAATCATGTGTATAAGAACTATCCTATTATGATCTAAGGAAATGATTAAATAGCAGATCTGATCAGATTACCTTTTCATGAATTTGATTTGATTCTAGGAATGGATTGGTTATCCAAACATCAGGCAGTAGTTGATTGTGGTGCTAAAACAGTTACGCTTAGGAAGCCTGATCAACTTATAATAGCAGTGCATGGAATCCGCACTAATTCTTTACCTAATGTGATATCTGCCATGCAAGCCCGAAAGCTCCTTAGGAAGGGATGTAAAGCTTATCTAGCTTTTGTGTTTGATTCTAAGAAGGAGGGTGGTAAATTGCTCAACATTCCCATAGTAAATGAATTTCCATATGTATTTCTTGAGGAATTACCTAGATTCCCTCCTGAAAGGGAAGTGGAGTTATCTATTAAAGTCATGCTTGGCACTGCTCCTATATTTAGAGCACCGTACAGAATGGCTCCTACAGAATTAAAGGAGTTGAAGGTACAGTTACAAGAGCTTCTAGATAAAGAGTTTATTCAACCCAGTATGTCACTGTGGGGAGCACCAGTTTTATTTGTTAAGAAGAAGTATGGGACACTATAGATGTGCATCGATTACAGGTAATTGAATAGAGTCACAGTGAAGAACAAGTATCCGTTGCCCAGGATTGAAGACCTGTTTGATCAGTTGAAAGACGCCGAAGTGTTTTTAAAGATAGATCTGTGATTAGGGTACTATCAGCTTTGAGTAAAGGATGTGGACGTACCGAAGACTGCGTTTAGGACCTGATATAGACATTATGAATTCTTGGTAACGCCATTCGGGTTAACTAATGCTCCAGCGGCATTTATGGATCTGATGAATAATATATTCAGGCCTTGTTTAGACCAGTTCGTTGTGGTATTTATAAATGATATCTTTGTCTATTCTAAGAATGAACATGATCATACTGAGCATCTCCGAATTATGTTACAGACCCTGAGGGAAAGATAGTTGTATGCTAAGTTAAGCAAGCGTGATTTATAGCTTTAATAGGTATCTTTTCTAGGACATGTTGTCTCTTCTAAAGGGATTAGAGTTGATCCTAGTAAGATAGAAGCAACTATAAACTGGAAGCCACCACAGAATGTTACAGAAGTGAGAAGTTTTCTAGGTTTGACTAGTTATTATCGTCAGTCTGTGAAGGGGTTCTCGGTGATAGTGTCCCTTTTAGGTAAACTGTTACAGAAAGGAGTGAATGTTAAGTCAATTTAATTGCATATTTGTTGGACTTAATTTTGGTTGGTTTATGAAAATTGTGTTCATAAATTGATGA